>OVAF01000842.1:6054-29073 GCA_900406245.1 Odontarrhena argentea
AAACCCCTCGCAGCCCTCTCACGCCCCATACCGTCCTTGATAACTATCATCGTCTATGGCTCCTCCTCTTCTACTCTACATCATGTATGGCTCCTCCTCTTATCCTCTACATCTCCAATTCCCCTCTCACGTTCAGATCTACACGTCTCCATCATCACAAATCAACATCGTACACGATTGTTTGTCATACTCGGCTTCTCCTCGACATTGTTTCCTCCGGGACTTCTCCAAGGACGCTTCAGGGACCATGACGACACCATTAACCGCTGCATCTCTACTCCGCTACGTTCACAGCTGCAGTTTGCTCCGCCACGCTCACCACCGCAGTTTGCTCCGTCACGCTCACCGCTACACCTCTGCTCCACCACGCTCGCCGCTGCACTTCTGCTCCGTCACTTTCGTCGATTTGTCTCTCGCTACTGTTTCGCTACCAGGAAGCCACTGCATCTACTGCACGGATCTAGTCCCAAATCGACTTCTCCAAAGCTCGCCTCAACCCAGTTGTTCCCTGTCGTTACCTCAACCCGCAAAACTCTACAGAAACTACTCCTCCCCGTCCCACTCATCCGCATCCACGAGATCCCGTTCAGGAAGAACCCGCCGGATCCGCCAGACCCTCCGGACCCACCGGATCTGCCTGCGGAGGGCTGTATCGACACTCACTCACGCCTTCCTCAGTTTTCCTGATCTTTTCATCCTCGCGTCTGGCCACTGTCTCCATCTCACACTCTACCACCGTCAATGGCCGCAAAATCTTCAAATATTGGCTTAGGACAACTGCTCCTCTCCATCAATCAGCTGCTCCACACAAAGACCCCAACCACTACCGTCCTCCTCTGCCACCAGCCTTCTCAACCTCCGGCGACATTCGATCGCCACGGTAACTGTAGAAGCTCAGACCTATTCATTGCATCGGTCGCATTTCAAACTGCTATTGAAGCAGCCCCTCTTGGGATCCATCACCTTTTGGTTTTATCGGATTCTCAATCTCTTGTCTTGCTTATTATCTCTAATGGCGATGACAACGAGCTGAAAAGCGTTCTACTTGACATTTGTTGTCTCCTGGAAACCTTTTCTTCTATCTATGTATCTTTTATTTTTCGCTTAGACGGTGTCAGCATTGGCGTACCTCTCTTGTATGTCTGTCAATTTTAATTAATGAAAATCGTGGTTTGCCCAAAAAAAAAAGAATTACTCATATAATCAGTTAGTCCAATATTAGTCAAGGAATTGATTCTATATACTGAAACGTGCAGAGAGTTAAAGTTAGGGACTTAAACTATAAATGGAGAAGCGAGTAAAATGGTCGGATCAAGTGAATAAGTACAGATTGGGTGAAATGGACAAATGAATCAGAATACATGTGAGTGTAAATACTGTGTGAGCTACTTTTGAAATGTCACTCAACTATAAAACTTGAGTAGGGAAATACATGGTAAAAATGGATTGACCCGCTTTACACGATCTTGATCCAGTCATTTTTTAATTCACTCCTTAAATGTTTCGTATAAATATAATAAAAAAAATTCTGGTCCAATTTTTTTGTTTACATTTTTACAGCTCATTTGGGTGGTAAAAAATTATATCCCGAACCAGTCGTGTCAAGTAATGCATGGGCCTAGTAGTAATTAAAGGGTACCTTGGAGTATTAATTTGGGGGTTGAAACAGAGTTTTACTTACTGGCTTTACTATTATTATTAATTACATGGAAGTGACACTAGCCTTGCCACACAAGAGATCGATGGACGATGGTCTTGGTTTCGGCAGCTAGCGATTGACTAAGACCTTTAATTCGACTAATTAGTGAATCCAGAAAACATTCAACAAGATAGAACATAACTGAGATCATAAGCCCATACTGACTTGTCTATAGTCAGAAATTGTTTTAAAGTGTGATGGAAACAGTTTCTCCCCATATGATTTTAAACAAACATGCAAGAATTACATCTAATTAGATAGTCAATAGAGAAGTGACGGTAGTTTACTGGAATTCATGAGTTCATGCACAGAAAACTGGAGCATCACTTTCACTCGGAATCTGGTCTTCTCTCTAGTTTACATATATAGATGTAAGAAAATTAGACTGATAGACATGTTGCATGCAAACAATGAAAGAAAAAATTACAAATGCGTAATTTTATATTTTCATTCATAAAAAGGAGTTTTATATATGTCGATTAGAAGAATCAATTGAGATATCTATCTAGATGTTTTGCAACTGTAATTTTGTATGATTTGTAAGAGTGATGAGAACTGTTCCAAACCACATAAACAGATCTTAAGTATAGTACTACATACTACAATTATATAGTTGTTGACTTGTTGCATAGCACATAACTTTCCAGTTCTGCAGCATCTTGTATTGATCACTTTAATTGATTCCTGAAATTCATGAAAAAAACGTGGTAACGTTTATGAATTCTCTAGGTAAAATGAATATGTTAGGAAAAGTTGCTTTACACAACAGTTACCATATTAATTGCTGAGGGGTTGAAAGGAGTAAGATGTGATATATAATCTTATAAATTGGAAATTCAACAAAAACAAACTCGTTAACTAACCAAGTGGAGCTTAGTCTAGTGATACTTGGAAAATACGTTGCAAATCCACTTGAGAAGAGTGATTTACATCTTAAATGTAGTATTATCAACAAACAAGTTTACTAGGTTAGGCCTCAAATTTTTTCAAATATGACTTTGACTGAGGAATATCTATGGATGGATGAGGATTAAAAAAAAAACAATATATCAAAACTGCTTACTGCTCTACAAGCATATATATATTCTATAAAAAAAATTAGGATCTCCAAACTAGTATGGTTCTCAAGTGGCATCCCACTGATAGTTTTAAATCGATTTCCCACCAGAGATAGGCTTCTCAATTTGATATTTCCCACTGACTCACAATGTCTTCTTCATTTGGATCTCTGTCTCTAAGAGCCGCTCCAACCCTTTTCTTTGAATGCCCTACAAGCTGGACTCTTTGGACGTCTATAACCAGAAGATACTTCTCTTAAATTGTAACTGAGATGACTTGGTTACACTTATGTTAAATTTCTCGGGCCTGACAGCTTGTACACCGAGGACAAAACTCATAAGGTTAGCATTTTTGTGGACGCTCTATGCATGGAGCGCAATCACTAGCTTCATAAGCATCGTTGTTTATTATGACTTAAAGTTTACTATGTAATAGTACGTATATAGTCACATTTAACTGATTGGGCCGAATGAAATATCCAAAAGCGCAAAGAATGATCCAATGGGAGCTTCGGTGGATAAGATAAATATGGAAAATAATGCTATAACATGCAGCAACATGTTTTCTATACATTTACTCACTTTTTTTATTGTAAGTAAAGGTTACATAACTTACATTACATTACCCAAAAAAAAAAAAAATGCTTTTACACCAAATAATTACTCATTTGATTAATAACAAATATCTGATTACTCATTAACTCTCAAAAATAATTTTTGATTCATATGAACTGATTAATAGTTTTGGAAAGCACCATTGAGACTATCACTTTGTAAGCTTTCTCCGTAGGGTGATAGCTGTCCCAAAACACATGACTAGACACATCCGAACATACAGTAGATGTAATTTTATTGCACAACACAGCAACTTCTATGGCTCCGGTTCCACAACATCCTTTGTTAGCAACTTTGAATCCTACAATAACCCGAATCATAACTTTAAAGTTAGTACATAGTAAAAGAATATTTAAATTGAAAATCATAGTGGTTACCGTATTTGGCAGGATTCTGGATGATATCGAGAAGAGGGTCGTAAACATTAACATAGATCGGTTGGATACCAGGTAGAGTTTTACGCAACAAGTCCATACTCGTTGAGAGCTTTGAACTAAAAAGCTTTGATGCTTTGTTGTAATTCTCATCACAATCTCTCGAAAAACCTCCTGCTAAGGTTCTCTGTGAGGGTAGACATCCAATTGGTGGTCCACCAAACACAGCTAGTCTTCTCACTCCATATCCATAAAGTTTCTGATAAATTCATTTCATACCATTACATCAATGTGACAAGAGTCTCATTGTAATGATCAATTTATTCATATTTCAAGGACTAACGGGTAATTATATATTTATTTTTGTTCTACACTAGGTGCTACTTTGAAAATTGAGAATTTCAAAAGGTACAATGCCTATGTGATGGTTATGATCCTTTATTTTGAGAATATTGTTTGTTTTGTTCGGGATTACTTTGTATATCGAAATAACTTTTTCTAATTCAGAATTTAGTTTTCTTAGAAAAAATAGTACGTTATAAAGTGGTTCATCTAGTAGAATTAATGTATATATATATATAGATTTGTTTAAGGATGAGAGAAGCTTACAGTTACAAAACTTGAAGCAGAGTCGGCCATAAGAGTAGTGTAGGAATCTGGGTCGTACTGAGGTCTTGCGCGAAGAACATAGTATGTATTGGCTAGGTCATTGCTTCCTGCGATCACTAAGACTAAGCTGTTGGCTAATATGAAGCTTGTTGTTTCTTCCCCAACCAATTTCTTCAATTTTTTTATGTACTCCTCAAAGTACTTTAATTGCTTTTCTAATGATATTACTCCCTAATAACATCAAAAATATATAAAGTATACCATGTAGTTAGGATAAGAGTATCAAATCAAATATTTTAAAATTCAAAATAACTTAGTATTACCAAGAGTTTCGATGTTAAAGGATCATAACCAGAACCTCCAGACGCAAATGTTACACCGGTTAAAAGATCTTCGGGTTTTAGATTCGGGTCGAGATATGCTGGTACATATTTTTTTATTCCCAGATCATCGGCTGCAATTAATTAAGAACAGAGCATAAAAATAAAGATCATTGTTATATACTGCATACCAAAATCTATCATGACTGAAAAAAGTACTACCAGATTCTGCAGCTTGATAAATTTTTGTAAGCATTTATTAAGTCATTGTTACTGGACTTTGTATTCAACTAGTACTACCTAAAAGGACACACACAAAAACACAAATGATTGCTCAAATAACTTCCCATAGTAACTACTTGTGTCCTAATACCTAACGGTCGTGCGAATCTTTTTTTTCTATTGACTCTTAAGGCTCTTCTATTATCGCATTAATTAAGAATCTGAAGAGAAGAGTAAAGTGATACATGAGAATCAAAGAGAACAAACCTATCAAATCGACAGGGACCCTTCCATCGCAGAATCTCCCCGAGGGAACTCCGCCTTGGAAGTTAATACCATAAGGGTGAAAATCGCATCTAGCTACGCTTTTGAGATTGTTGTTATTTCCAGTGTCCATGATGGAGTCTCCGAAAGCTATCACCGCAGGAAACTTCACGTTTGGCGGCAGCTTCACCGCTGCGATCGGCTCAATGAGAAAGAGAACCAACAAGAAACTTAGTTTTAGTAGAGAACAAGACCAAGAGCAAGACGTTTTGTCTATGATCATGTCGTTGCTTTAATGTTATTACTGAAAAAATACAATAAAAAAGTTTTTATAAAAAGAAAAGTTTGCTTCTCTTCTTCTATGTTATTTAATTTACACTTATGTCTATATATATACACATGTCGATATTAAATGAATGTAAAATATATTGCATCGTCGAGATTTTTTGGTACCTATATTAAATGTATTTAGCACGTATATAACATTGTATAAATATAAATTATATAATCATTGTGTTTTTATTAGTCGCAGAAAGTTTTTTTTTTGTCGGCAATAATCTTGATATTAATAAGGAAGCAAAGTTATACAACCCAAGTTATTACAAGTGGAGAAGATAAAAGTTTAGCTTGCTTTGCTAAGTCATCAGCTAAAGCATTTTGCTAAGTCGCAGAAAGTTAGATTTGCTTTTCATGAAAACTATTTGGGATTGTCTGTTATCTCAGGTCTGGTTCACATAAACGTTCTACAAAACCCGTTTAATAAAAGTTACAAATTGAGACTTTCAAAAGAAAAAAAGAATTGTTGCTATCAGAAAATACATTAATTGAAAAACTGTTTTGTATATTTCAAGAGAAGCTTTGTTGTTATTGGTAATTTACTAATTACGATAGTCCATATATAGTAATCTTATTATGAAAAGGAAAATAGTAGGCCAGCGATCATGGTATCCGAAAAAGCCAGCTAATTAACAATAAGACATTCTTGACCCAAAAAAAAAAAAAAAAAAAAAAAAATTTTCCCAAAAAAAGAAAAAAAAAAAANCCAAAAAAGGAAAAGAAAAAATATATATATCCACAAGGCTACTAGCTACAGTATATGGGAGTTTAATTCAATGATTGAGTGACACAACTATATTATCGCCCAACTATATATTATCTAACACAATTAATTTCATCAATTACAAAAAAAAAAATAGTTTCATATTTATAATTATATACGTATAAAATAAGGAAAAAATTATATTTAATTTTTTTTTTGTGTGTTTGGGTCAAATTATATATAATTAAGACCTCAATATATAAGCTTTATTGGATTGATATTTATATCAATTACAAAACGAATGCAATTTAATAAATTGTCACACGTACCCAGTGTCATATACCCATTTTCATTAATCGCATATATTCATTTTTCATGTAGAGTTGATTTAGGATTTTAGAATTTATGGCAGAAATTCGTAGAATTGAGGTTTAGTGTAAGTATTTGGGTTTACAGGGTTAAAAACCTTTTATAGGATTTAAAATTTTTGGGTTTCTCTAAACTCCAAATCCTAAAACCCAAGTCAATATTATAAAACAATTTAAAATATTATAAAAAGTTAATTGGATAAAGATTGATATATTTTTCATAGATCAGAAAAAGAGTTGTATATGTTGTGATTAAAAAGTTGGATATGTGTGTGATTAAGAGTATGTGAAAATAGATATTTGTGATTTTTCTCCGTTTATGATATATATGGATATTGTCGAGTAAACTATATAATATGGGGGTCATCTTAAACAATTATAGCTAGCCCATGGAATATAATTCATAAATATCGTGGAAATGGACCTCATAATGCATTGGTAGTTCGATTTACGTATATATGGCAATAGTTCAATAAAAAGAAAGAAAAAACAATAGTGGAATAAAGTTATATAAACATGGAAACAATAACTCGACAGCGACAAATCTGAAGTAGCTACTTCCACGTAGAGGGAAGACAAAAGAAAAAGAGATAATATGAAGCCATTGGTAGGAGTTTTAGAATTCGGTCATCATTTATGTGTTTAAATCGATCATTTACTACGGGGTCCAATACACCAATTAAAGATCCTAGATGTGGACGTTCAGTTAATTGATTCGGATTCAGTTCGAGATATTTAGTTTTCGAATTTTTTTTGTTTGAAAGACATATAACCTATTTGGGTTTAAATTTTTATTTGGATTGGTTTGATTTGGTTTGGTATGATTTCGGTTTTGGAAGTATTTATCCAATTAATTTTGTTTCAAATGATATTTTTATGTAAATTTAGGAATTTTTCTAATGAATTTATACTATTAATTGTTTGAATTTCATAAATATATATATGAGATTTAAAAATACAAAATAAATAATTTATTTTATATCGAAATTTTCTGAGTTCTTTAAATTTTCATATTTTTGAAATACTAATTTAAAATATAATAATAATATTTTCTTATTAGAAATAAAAAAAAAAGTACCAACTTTCGGTTTTAAAAAAATTTTAAATAGGTAAAATTTGAAAATTAAAATATGAAAATAAGTAAAATAAACAGTTGAAGTAATAAATTGGGTAACCGAAAAATTCATGTATACATTCGAAGAGATTTTAATAGGCAAGCAAATTGTCTAGCAAGATTAGTGTAGAGAAGATCATTTGAATTGCAATATGCAAACAATTCATCACCACATTAGACTACCAATTTGAGAGGATTTTTATGATTTCTTAAAGTTTGGACCGTATGGTTGATAAAAAAATAATAATAGGGTATTAAATTTCAAATTACAATTGAGTTAGGGTGTTTTAGTGAAATTTTCCAAATTTGTTATGGTACAATTATACATCTCGTTATTATGATATCCCCTAATTTATTTGCCGCTGTGCCAGTGCTCATAAATTCATTTTTCTAATTTAACTTTTCTGCAACTAACAAAACAACATTAAACTGCAAATCACAAGAGCATCTAAATTGATAAAATTTGATGGGATGTCTTTTTTCTTTTCATTGAAAAATTTATTGATAGTAAAATAAAATAAAAGAATATAGTTTAAAGAAAACTGAAATAAAACGAAAAACAAGTGAAAGACCAAATCCAAATTCAATGATAACTTTGTGACTCATCCACACTTCCATTAGCCTCAAACTGAATTCTTCCATCAGCAATAAACTTTTAACAATAGTCGGAGCATCTTATTAGCTATAGGGAAATCATACATCACATTCTAATCCACTCTTTCTATATGATCTCAACAATGTGATAAATCTTCCAGTTTCTTTTCAGTCATCCGAACTATGAACAGAGAAACCATTCCGTGGAAAATACAAGCCTACCGGCGTCAAAGAGAGAGAAAGCATAGGGAATGAAAAAAATTTTGATTTTGAGAAGAAAATTGATATTTGTGCAGATGATTTGTTTTATACGGACATAATATGGTTTTGTAAGTTATTTCATTGTGATTGCGTTAAATCATGTTAAAATTATATAGGCGAATTAGTCAATTAATCATCGATGTTAATTTGTATGTATACATTTAGATCCTTGACCAGATACATGATTGATTTATGCAATTTAACAAAAAAGAAACTTCTTTTGGTCTAAGCATATATGAATGAAATACGGATCCTAATACAAAAACATCTATGAAAACCTTCTTTTGACCAGATTAAATTTCAGTAACTGACCATGTAGCATAAATGCAGCAATAGAAGATGAATAATTTGAGACAAGGCTCTAGCTAGCTAATTAAGACACAGAAATTATCTCCTAAACAAGTGTGTCCAAGATGTTTGCAATTTGTCTTCCACCAGAGTTGCGCAAGAGATGGAGAAAAGGCATGAGCTTCTCCACCAAACCACAAAACAGATGATGAAACATATGCATCTGCTTGGTGACTCTCAGTGCCTTGACAACCACGCGACTCCCAAATCTATTCCTCGCCAGCCCCAACAATCTCTCTCCTTCGCATTCCAAGAGCTCCGTACCCACCAGAAAGATCGAGTCCTCGGAAACTTCCAAGAGGTGCTCCACGATGTAGCTTCCAAACTTCTTGAACGAGAGGTCAATGTAATGTCCACGGAGATTAACCGCAACGTCATGAGTGGTGGTAGCGTTGGAGAAAACCAAGGGTATTAGCTTGTCTCTGTAGTAAGGATCGTGCTCGTTGGTCATGATCTGGCTGAGTGCTACGCATCCGTGAGGGTCACGTGCTAGGTCTAAGGCGTGTTGGAGAAGGTACTTGTACATTGCCTCTTTCTTTTGTTTGTCGAAAACCGCCATGGCTTGAAGCGCAACGTAGGAAGCTATTTGGTGAGTCATGATGTTGAGGAAACTGCGCAAGATAGCGGTGCAGAAGAAACCGTCCACGTCATCATATTTCCCGAAGAGCATCTGTACGCGTAAGGACCCGATCTTGTCTCCCACAATCTTGGCAAAGTAATCGGAGTCTGAGGTCAGGATAGAGGCCAGCTTCTGAACATGTCTTCTTTTTAAGTCTGAGATGGTATCGTTGAACATAACACAGCCTTCAGGGTTAGTCATAAAATCAAACGTCACGTCGCGTATGTCGTCTTGGTCATGGGAGGCGCGTGGAGAGAATCCTGGAGGGGGAATAAAGTGGGAGACTCCTTTAGAGTATTCGTTGTCTTCTTCCACCGGGCCAAATCGGAGTTTTGGTAAAGAACCGAACGTAGTCGACACAGAAAGAGGATCAGCGATTAATGCCATATCGTACGTACGTTGATCAACAGAAAAGAAATAATCAGAGAGCTCTAGAGACGGATTAATTTGTGAGATATTAGACAAGTGTGAGAGAGATTAATTTGTGAGATATATTTTTTTTTTGGTAAGGAATTTGTGAGATATATTTGTACTACACAAGTCGGTTGATCGAAAAAAAGGAAATATACGAGAAAATTTCGGGGCTGGATCTTTCCTTTTTCCATTTTTTTTAAGGTATTTTGTTTATACGATAAAGATTCAATTATCTATTTGGTTTAGGGAATTCTTAGATGACTTTATTTATTTGTTTTTGATCATTTGGTGTTGAAGATAAGCTTAGCAGTTAGCCCAGCCAATGCTTTAAAAGCCCACTTCCTAACAAGCCCACCAAGAATAAAGCTCAATCTAATAAACATTTACTTATAAATGGTTAATAATAAATTATAACACTTAATTAAAATAAATAAATAAATAAATCACATAATACTAATTCTCTAGAAAAATAATGCTTTCAATGTTCGATTGAACTTTAATATGTATTTTAATTGTAATTAATGCTTATTGATTTAGATATTTTTGCAATATTTCAATTAAATTTTAGTTAGTATTCATACTCCCTCTATTTAAAATATTTGTCATTCTAGATTGTTTCACACATACTAATAGAATATATGTTTTATTCTTAGAAAGAGAACTTAAATGTTTTTACTTTTTAATATCAGAATTATTCGGGTATTTAAAGCCAAAATTGATATTAAAAATGAAAACGGACAACTAAATTGAAATAAAAAATGAAATCTAGAATGCCAACTATTTTGAAAAAAAAGAAGTGTTAATTACAATTTAATTTTATACAATCAATAAAATGTTGTCAACAATGAAATTAGCTTTATACTCAATAATTTATTCAGGAACAGTTTATGTGAAAAAGGGGATTGTGTTTACAGTCCTCATATTTGTTATGGCATAAGCAAATCTTAATAGGTAAAGTAGAATGTCAACGTAAACTCCACATGTAGCATAATTATAACAAACAATATTGTGCCATGTGTCTTTATTAATTTAGATTGTGACAAGTGTCATAATAATCATAATAATAAGTTATATATCTAAATTTTTAGATTATACCATGACATATTTTCATATTTAAATTATAAAAAATCTAGAAAAACCAAATATTGTAACAAATTATCGAGAAAAAAAATAGATGTCATATTTTTAATATATTTTACTATATATGAAAATATATTTTTATGTTCCAAAACAATCAATTTTGTTATTTTTTGAATTAAATAATGTACTAATCATACTCTTATATTTGTTACGACTTAAGAAAATAGCATATATATTTACATTGTGAGTGTTATTTATTGCAAATATAATAGGATTTGTAAGAAAAATTAGTATAAAAAGACAAATATTGTAGATTCACATAGTAATAATATATGATCCGTCATATAATAAATAAGATATATTTTTAAATATCTTTTAAATATTTGTGTACATTGTAATTTACAATCGAATAACAATGTCATAATTATAAGAGCTGACAATTTCAAAATCTAATGTACTAACATCAATATATTTTTATAAATAATATATGATTTGCTATTTTATATATAATAAATGGGATATGGTATTCATATAAGTTTTCAATATTTTGTGGATCGTCATTTAAAATCTAATTACAAATGTCGAAATATACGGGTTAGTTTCAAAATAGATATATTTGCATCAATACATATTTATGTCTTTTTAATATCTACCGCATATCAATGTGACTCCTAAATTAGTTATATATATGTGAAATATGTCATTTAATCTAATTAAATAATAACATTTGACACAACAGTTAACTTAGAATCATGTTTACGTTTCAAGACAAAGTATTCATTTTAGTATTGAGTTGAATGAGTCAAATTATAATTTAGAATATAATTAGACATGTCAAAATTATATGAATTGTCAATTTAAAAATATATTATATTTATTTTAATATATTTTTTATTTTTATTGTTCATCCTCATATTAACATGGAACCTAACCTAATACACGTATAAAGAGCAAAGACCTCTCACCTCTACATATGAATCCAATTATCTACATACAACATGGATATGTATATTTGAGAAGCAATTATACTTGAAACCACACTTCCACGATTATCTTTTGGAGATAACATTTCATTTTTGAAGGCAAGTTTTCCTATGAATTGACATAAACTCCTTAGGAACCTATTTGTATTACACATCGTTCATAAGCTTCCTTAAATGCTTAAGGATTTCATATATGTTTTAAGAACTTATACATAGTTTCATTTTTTGACTTCTGAAAGTCATTTACTATACAATGTATCATTGTATCTTGTTAAAATATTAATAAGGAAGCTCAACATAATAAATTTTCAATAATATACATATGTTTTGAGTGTCATGTCAATTCCTTTCATTAACAAATGTTAAATAATTCATAAAATAAATTGAAGTAGGCTATTTAAATTCCACAAGTTGTCGGTGACGATTATCAACAATAACTGTCATGGAAACAACAAAGAGCAAGACTCCTATAAGCATTGGGAATGCAAAAATATATGTTGAAATAGGCAAGAGTGGAGTTGTATAGTTTACATATGGGACAATGGTGTTGTGTGACGCAATCATAGCAATACTTAAAGTTGTCGTTGCACCGTAGATTAACTTCCACATAGGTAGTCCGATTGTCAGGATTATGATCCCTGATAAGAGCTGTTAACAAAGCAACCCCATTAAAATCAGAGAAAACTAAGACATTACGAAAATGCATATATATCTCCCCGTCATAGTGTGGAGACACAAATGTTTTTCTTGCAAAATCCACCTGAATGACTGAAATAAGTCAGGTATGGAACTGTTACTATAAGAATGACCAAAACAATTGTGGTATCCCGGAGATTGATAGTTTGTAGAGACTTGTCCCTAGTCCTTCTCAAATGTCGCACAATACTCCTCCATCAACTTGTAAAGAGTTTAGATTAATCCTTCACTAGCCTTTACAAGATTTTATGGGCGCAAGGATGTATGTCGTACAATCCTCCTTCTTCGGTTTCTAAACAGTGGTAGACTCCTTTCAATTTCAAAATGTATAATAATATTGTAATATGTAAAGTGATGTGTTAGATATATATATCGTATATACTTGTTTAAATTAAAATCATTTGTTACCATTTTTATTCAGATTTTCTTTTTCCTTGTTTCATTTGTCACTGAATTCATTCGAAACGTACATAATTTTGATAACATATATATATATATATATATATATATATATATATATATTTCTTGTAATTCCAAAAGGTTGATGTATACATATCTTAGGATAAAAAGAAGAAATTTCTCCGACCAAAAAAAAAAAAAAAATCTAAGATACATTAGACAAATATATATAAAAAACCTACTAAAAAGTTCTAAAAAACCTATACGCAAACTTTATATTGCATATAACACCGATGTTATACATTACTGTAAGTGAAATCTTTTTAGTAAAATTTGTTAGACTAAAAAAACAATAATTGAATAAATATTATGAACCCAAGAAAAAAAAATTGGGTCCGTCTTTTCTTCCAAAAGGGCTTTTCTTGATTTTGTCCATGCGAGCTAAATAGTCTAGCGACGCAACAACAACGATAAAAAAATTAAGGCGTAAAGATGATTAATCAACTAAAAAAAAAAAATTAACATATATTGAAAACGGTGTTACTCATTAAAAACATAAAAGCAAATCAAAAGCGTTGACCTTTTTTACATTCCATTCTCTCATTTTCATGCCAAAATCTCAAAACATATTAACAATTTAACGGTAGCATGAGTCTAAGGATAACAATAGAAATTAAATAAGATGACCACAGTCGAAAATCACAGCATAGGATGGAAGATGGAACACAACTTTTACAATTTTATTAATTTTCTTTCAAAATATCAACACAATCATGTAACATTCTTATCATCTTAATGCATGACTTGATGTGGCCCCATATAATATATATAAATATATAATTGAAATGCAACTCATATTTGCCAAGCAAACATTGTGTAACAAATACTTCACCTATTGAACCATATAGACTAATATTGATGTATTGTGGAATTAACAAAGAAAAACAGACACGATAGAGATAAACTTCCGGAACATATGAAGCAAAGTTTAATTAGCAAAATTAACTCACTCATTAACGGACCAAAACAATGACGAAACTATATTTACCAATGAGAAGAATTACATAAGATTTTTCAACTCATGGGTTTTGACAATTCTTTGTCCATCTAATTAGTGAGTTAATGTTGTTAAATTGCCTTTCACATATCCCAAATGTTTATCTCTACCATTTCGGCTTCTCTTTATTTATATACACAATCGAATCAATTTAATTACCTATGTGGTTCTATAGGTTAAATATTTAGAAAACAATAGAACCGGTTTTTGAGTAAATGAATTCACGAAGTGAAGTTTAAGTTGATGGAGCGAATTACTCCAAAGAGGAGGAGTAGAGAAAAAAATAAAAATTGATTGCCTCTACCAGCAAGTGACTAATTAGGTGACGGAGTGATATATGGAATCACATCACTCTGTTTCACTTTTCATTTTCAGTGAAGTAAGAGAGATCAGTGACCTAACGAAGATGGGCACAGTTGAAAAGTGTGTTTAGAAATGTGAAGTAAAATTATAATTTATTATGTTGTTTGTTTATATTCCTTGTTGCTCGTGGGTGAGATGTTTATTTGCTTGTTCTGATTCATGTGGAAATAATAGAATATTCTTCGTTAACTAATTCACTAGTCATCCTTCTCTTTTTCCTTCATGTTTTTGGAAATGTGTTGTTTGAGGTTCCAATTATGATACGAGATTTAGGATTCACATAGATGGGGCAAAGCGTGTAACAAGTAACCATGAAAGTGAGATGACTTACAATTTATAATGATCAAGCATCAATCTTTGTGCTGAGGAAAGAAAATATCTCAACTTTAATTAATGGAGGATAGTTGTGGTATGCCCTTTTCTTGTTGAGAATTGGATGGAATTTCTCGTGGGAGAAAGAAAAGATCTCGATTTTAAAGACTGATAATTGTTACAAAGACTTAGCCAATCACCTAATGTCAAAAATATAGCTGACTAAAAAATAAGTAAAAGCTAATCAAAGATTTTTCAAAAGAAAGTTCTTTTTGCCTCCCTGATGCAGAAGCAAAACGAAAGAAACACAAGAGGTGAAAAACCGAATCAGAACTTGAAGTTTCACCAAACTTAAGTTTCTCCTCCTTAATTTCACACTAGAATAAAACTAGTTGTAATCTAGAGGATATCGAGACAACCTATAAAGTGTTTTATGTTCAAAATTTTTGTATGGTTCAAATTTTTTTATGTTACACCCAATTTGGATAATTGAAGGTAATATTGGATTTTGATTTGAAAACGTTGAACTTCTCTATAAAATTTTAATTTTTTTTTTAAATATAATTGGCTTTCAATAATTCTCTACCAAAATCGAGATCTTTTCTTATTGAGAATTGACTGAAATTTCTCTGGGTAGAAAGAAAAGATCTCGGCTTCAATGATTGATAATCGTTACCAGGATTTAGCTGATTATCTAATAAACAATTTTATTGTTCAAAAATGTATATGACTATGAAACAAATAAATTAATCAAATATCATCGAAAAAATTCTTCTTACCTCCACGATGCAGAAGCAAAATGAAAGAAAAATAAGAGGTGAAAAGTCGAATCGGAACGTGAAGTTTCGCCGAACTTGAGTTTTTCCTCCTTAATCTGACGGTAGAATAAACCTAGTTGTAATCTTAGAATTTATAGACATGTTGAGACAACTAAAAGATTAGGTTTTATGTGTCCAAAATTTTTGTGGGTTAAGAATTTTTTAATGCTAAACCAAGTTTAGATAATTGAATGTAATATTGGATATATAGGTTTAAAAGATGGTGAACTTCCCAAAATCTTTTATTTTAAAAAGAAATACAGTAAAGTGTGATATTTGGGTTTTGTCTAATGGTCTCAATTTTATGTCTCTTCTAAGATGGGCTTCAAGTTCATAGGCCCACTAAAAATATAGTACACCATTATCTTGTTTTTGTTTATTTTCATATGGTCAACGTAAGTATCTATAGCGAAATTCTTTTATTAAATTTGTGGTACCATATCCGTAAATATAGTGAGGAAGAAGAAGACCGATGCTAACAGCGTTTGTGTGGCACGCGCGTTCTCACATTTTCGCGTTTGTTAACGTCCCACATTTCCGTCCCACGCGCCGCCTTCGTATAAATACCTTACGTCAATCTTCTTCTCATTTCCTCATAAGCGAAAAAAACTTCTCCAATCGACCAAAATCTGATTCTCGTTGTTATTGTTCGTCTTCTTCTTCGATCATGGGATCTTTTTCGGTTTTAGGCGAGCGATTACAGTATCCTGCAGCTCGGCGTGATGATTCCGTCGTCGAGGATTATCACGGCGTCAAAATCGCAGATCCTTATCGTTGGTAAGTGTTCGGTTTCTCTAGGTGATTTAGGTTATGAGTTGTGAGGATAGAAATGGAGTAGGAGAGGAAGAGAACTGTGATTGGATTTGGAAGTTTCTGTGAATGGCTTGTAATGCAATAGTTTTGACTTGGAGATTGACTTTAAGGTAAGCTCCTGATTTGTTCAGATCTAGTGTGATTGATTACTTTGTCATTCTGGATTGATTTTGTTAGGTTAGAGGATCCTGATGCTGAAGAAGTGAAGGAGTTTGTTCAGAATCAAGTGAAACTGACGGATTCTGTGCTTGAGAAATGTGAAACGAAGGAAAAGCTTCGTCAGAATATAACGAAACTGTTTGATCATCCGCGTTACGATTCACCCTTTAGGAAAGGGAATAAGTACTTTTACTTCCATAACACTGGTCTACAGGCGCAAGATGTGATGTATATGCAGGTATTTGTTGCGAGAAATGGAATTTGTATTAGTATATGAGCATCTTCAACTCTGCTCTGGCTTTGTTTTCTCATTAACTTTTGTTTCTATCGGGTTCAGAATGATCTGGATGCTGAGGCAGAGGTCTTGCTTGATCCGAACACTCTTAGTGATGATGGAACAGTGTCCTTAAGCACCTTAGCTGTCAGCGAGGATGCTAAGTACTTGGCTTATGGTCTTAGTTCAAGTGGCAGCGACTGGGTGACTATTAAGGTGATGAAGATTGAGGATAAGAAAGTGGAGCCTGATACATTATCATGGGTATGGTCTTTAAGCTAGTATTGACTAGTCAGATCGATCGATAAAGTTCTTCAACTAAGAACGGTGATATATATAATCGTCTTCTGCAACAGGTTAAGTTTAGCGGGATTACTTGGACACACGACGGTAAAGGGTTTTTCTACGGTCGCTACCCTGCCCCTAAGTAAGGCAGCGTATATTTTTTTTTTGTTTTTTTGGGTTAAGAGACGTTCAAGTTGTGTTGGAAGAAGCCTTTCAATATAGTTCAGAATGTTTGGTCAGCCTGAGAAAATTAATTGAGAGCTTAGTTATTCTGCTAATTTAAGTTGTGTTTCTTCTGCAGAGAAGGAGAGGATATTGACGCTGGTACCGAGACTAATTCCAACCTTAATCATGAGCTGTATTACCATTTCCTTGGGACGGATCAATCTCAAGACATCTTATGCTGGAAAGATCCTGAAAATCCGAAGCATATGTTCGGAGCTGAAGTCACCGACGATGGGAAGGTAACACGACTAGTTCTTAAATCTCACTCTCTTGTTTTTTTTTTTTGGATATGATGTTCATGGCCTCAAACTGTGTTACTTATTGTTTTTGTATATCCCTGATTCTTTATCTGGAAATTCAATTCTGTTTTTGTATTCCGATTTAATTTTATCATGTTGTTTCTTCTTGCAGTACCTACTCATGAGCATTACAGAGAGTTGTGACCCTGTCAACAAATTATACTACTGCGATCTGTCTTCACTTTCAGGAGGTCTTGAGAGTTTCAGAGGAAGCAGCAATTTGCTTCCGTTGATTAAGCTTGTTGACACATTTGATGCGCAATATGGTGCCATTTCAAATGATGGGACTTTGTTTACTTTCATGACAAACAAAGATGCTCCCAAGTACAAATTAGTCCGGGTTGATCTAAAGGAACCAAACAGTTGGAGTGATGTTGTTGAAGAGCATGAGAAGGATGTCCTAGCATCAGCATGTGCAGTTAATGGGAATCAACTGGTCACATGCTACATGAGCGACGTAAAGCACATTCTGCAAATTAGGGACTTGAAATCTGGTTCCTTGATTCACCAGTTACCTGTAGATATTGGTTCAGTATCTGATGTTTCTGCTCGGCGTGAGGACAACACCTTTTTCTTTAGCTTTACCAGCTTCCTCACTCCCGGTGTGATTTACAAGTGTAATTTAGCCAATGAATCTCCAGAAGTTAAGGTATTTCGGGAGGTTACTGTGCCTGGATTTGACAGGGAAGCATTTCAAGCCACTCAGGTAACACACTCTTTGTAGCACTTTCCTACACCTTTCATTATTATATTTCCTTTGCGTATGTTAAAGTCTGTTTTGCTACTCCTTATAGGTATTCTATCCCAGCAAGGATGGAACAAAGATACCAATGTTTATTGTTGCAAAAAAGGATATCAAGCTAGATGGATCACATCCATGTTTGCTCTATGCATATGGTGGGTTTAATATTAGCATAACACCGTCTTTCAGTGCAAGCCGCATTGTGCTTAGCAAGCATCTCGGTGTTGTTTTCTGCTTTGCAAACATTCGTGGTGGTGGGGAGTATGGTGAGGAATGGCACAAAGCGGGTTCACTTGCCAAAAAGCAGAACTGCTTCGATGATTTCATTTCAGGGGCAGAGTATCTCGTGTCCACTGGTTATACTCAACCAAGCAAGCTGTGTATTGAAGGTGGTAGTAATGGTGGACTCCTGATCGGTGCTTGCATAAATCAGGTAACTATATAGATGCACATAAAGCTATTAATGTGTGATGTTCATTTCTTTTTGTTGGCACACTTAGACATAAGATTTTAATTCTGTGCAGAGACCGGACCTTTATGGGTGTGCTTTGGCTCATGTGGGCGTCATGGACATGCTACGGTTTCACAAGTTCACCATTGGTGCGTTCACTTTTCTCCACTCTCTCCTTTGTTCTTTTAATGTACTTATTATAACTCAAGGGATGTTATGAATGCATAGGCCATGCCTGGACTTCTGACTATGGCTGCTCCGAGAAGGAAGAGGAGTTCCATTGGTTGATAAAGTGAGTTTGTTAATAATTTATATTTTTTGTTGATTTGTTTCCCAATGATGATACCTAATTACATATTGGGTCTGAATGAAAAAAAGGTACTCACCTCTTCACAATGTGAAAAGGCCATGGGAGCAACAAACCGGTACCTTAACTCAGTACCCATCAACCATGTTACTGACCGCTGATCACGACGACAGAGTTGTACCACTTCACTCTTTAAAGTTGCTTGCGGTCTGTCTGCAGATTCTTTTTCCTTCAGTTTTGATTTAATTTTGAATCTTCCCATTGTTAAACTCGTATACATCTTACAGACGATGCAGTATGTGCTGTGCACAAGCTTAGAGAACAGTCCACAAATTAATCCCATAATTGGTCGTATAGAGGTGAAAGCCGGACATGGAGCTGGACGCCCAACTCAAAAGATGGTAATAAAAAAGTCCTTGTTGCTTTGTGTTAACATTTATACATGGCTGATTATATTTTGTGATTTACCAACAGATTGATGAGGCGGCTGAACGTTATGCATTCATGGCGAAGATGGTGAATGCATCATGGACCGAGTAAACAAACTCCCTTACCTACAGGCACCAAAGATCTTTTCACCTATTTATTCAGTCCAAAGGATTTTGTATGAATCATAGAAACACAGGATTTCTCTACTCCGTTCATTCTTCATTGTCATTCGCACTTTAAGATCCAGTTTATGACACCCAAAAATGAGGGTTTTAGCGTTTTTAGATACGACTATTGTACCGCATCGAACACGACACTACTTCGTTGGAGTGGTTTAGGTGCGATAATTTGTAATACGACCTCATAGGAACCTATTTGTTGGGAAAAAATACCAAATGGAGGCGGAGTAGCAACCAGTGTAAAAATTGAATATGTCTACCGTTGATTCTGCTGTGATAGTAAAGTTCGAACATATTTGCAAATTTTGCGTTTCACAATTAACAATCAACAAGTTATTCTCTTGACTATATATAGTCTAGGAAAAGTAACCAGTTCAAGTAATGGCTGTTTAATATTATGACAGCCCTTTTATTTATCGACAACAATTTAGGGCAACTAAACACTTTAAAGTGACGAAGGTAAACCGCGAATATCAACATAACCAGATAACACCGCTTTGTTCCTCTCCTTCACTTTGGTTTGATATATAACCCTGTGAGAACATTGAAAACTAAGTTTAGGTTTTGCCTATAACAGTCAGTCCCGATGGATATTCCTATTATATAATATATTTGCCAAAAAACTATATGAGGGAGAGATAGAGAGAGAGAGAGACAGGGAAATTGTACCTTAGGCCTTCAAGCCACATTTCGGTTATCAGAGTTTCGCCAGGAAAAACACTCGTCAGGAACCGTCCAGATATGGTTTTGACGGCGGTTGGGTCGCCCTTGCAAACACACTTGATGATCGCCTTGATTGCAAACCCGAGGGTGCAAAGTCCATGCAGTATCGGGCGTGGAAATCTGCAAGAGCAAGTTCATAAAAGAAGTGTAAGTTGTGTCCCAGTAATTCGCGAGTTCCAAAGAAGAAAGCAAAATGGAAAAACAAGAACGGGAAGCATTTCAATGGTTACTACTACCCAAGACTCCATGTAATGCCTTACTAATACAATCACTAACGAGGAATTTGAAACATTTTGCTACGTTGGATTCAAAGAAAACAAAACGTGTTTAGAACAGAAGAGTTTTTATATACCACCAAAAGAATGTAATAAGTTCGTATTGATAGCTCAAATTATGATGGAACTTAAAAATTAAGTTTCATTTCTTGCAAGAAAAACGCGATAAAGGCGTTGATGATTATAATTACCAAATTAAACATTGCTCTATAAGAAGAAGACAGCCAACTACGAAAAGCGTGATCTTGAATGAAAATGATCTGAAATGAGAATATATATAAATAGTTCACTAACCCAGCAACTTTTGCAAATTCTGGATCTGAATGCAGAGGATTATAGTCACCAGACAGCCTGTACAGCAATGCCTGCGGGGAATTATAAACCAGAGAATCAGACAAAGTAAACAAGTTGGCATCGAAGGGAACAGAAAAACCTTACGAGCACATCGCATGTATACCACAATGAAAATAAGTGTTGATTTTACTATGTTTAGCATAAAAAAAATTCCAAATTAGTATTTATATAATAAACTTGCCTGTGATGGTTGGGTGCGTTCTTCGCACACTACCGATGGTTGTGTTTTGGGGATTTTTACAGCTAATCCCTGGTTACTTGGATAGTTTTTGTAAGAAAATGGTTTAGTTGAATTTGAGAAACCACCAGCTCCACGTAAAAATAGAGTCGTCCTGCAGAGCAAGTCTCAAATTAGTTCACGACTTTCAACGCTAAACCTCCCAAAATAAGTACTTCAAGAAACATTTGTACCTATTCATGCATAGCAGTTCCCCTGAACCTTGCTCGTAACTCCTGGTTTCTATTTCAAAGATAGCTGCTTTACCTACAAGATTTCCATGATAAAGAACAGAAAATATCAATTTAAAATGCCTTACATCAACCATTGTCAATACCGAATGAAAAATAAAACAAGATCAGGTTATTCTACTTCTTCTTATTTTAGGCTGGTAAAAGCATCACACACAAAAAAAAAATACAAAAAAAAAAAAACAACGGTGACAATCACCTTTATCCTGCAGTCCAGCTAGGCTTATTTTGTTAATCAACTGCGTCAACACAGACAAACATCGATAAAGAAAATATCACTCGGGATATAGAACAAGAAGCCAACCCTTTTGTTAAGTCAGTACCAGGGTAGAATCTCTAAAGCAGATCTTACTTATCAGAATCACAAAACTTATTTCTGCTCGATGCATATAGATGATTATATACTTACACTAGCCTTGGAAGGTAATGGTCTGTATATTTCTATGTAATGCTGTCCATGCAACAAGAGCCTAGGATCATAACTGCAAACAAGATACAACAAACATCTGAATATCATTTCAGCAATACAAAACCTAATACAGAGAACAGTGTGTACCTGAAACCTGGTAAATCCAGGTTTGCCACAGATCCAAGTGTAAACAAAGAAGCAAAAGTTGGTAGGACCTTATAATACAAAGCAAATACCAATCAATTATTCAATAGAAAAACATCACAACTAAATCAAAGATCCATCATAAAGATACCTGGATATGTTCCTGCCCATTCTCGTGGTACACATACTTCAGCTCTTTCAAATCAACAGCATCTTCGCCACAAGCTCCAACTCCTAAAGCATAGATTGCTACATCTCTATATAACACAAGTAAAGTCAAATCAACCTCTTCATAGATCTGATTCCTCAATTTCTCAAATCTCCCTGGATCATCTATCATTTTCTCTATTCAAAATCCTGAAAATCAATTTACATACATACACGAGAGTAGGGAGAAGATACAAACCTTTCGTTGTAGGTGTATTGCGACTGTGAAGAAAATCAGAAAAACAAAAAAGCGCGATCAGAAGAGAGTGAGATTACAGAGAAGCTTCGTGTCAAATCACGGAAGATCACGATCGGGTGAAGAAGAAGTCAATAAGAATAACGAAAACGAACCTCGGGAAGCTTGTGAGCGAGAAGACGATCAGGACTGAATACAGAATCGCTCGTCGCCATCGCCGATTAGAATCAGAGCTCAGTTTCGGAGTTCAACGACGTTAGATAAGACGTTAGGTGTAAATATATATAACACGGTGTCGTTTTGCCCATTAAGCAAAATTCAAATCCCAATGCTATACAAAAGATAGGATAAGACAAAATGAATGAGACAAAAAAAACGTAAGGATCGTCTTTCACTAATTAGAGCATGATTAATGGTGATCCCCTAATGGGGATCATTTGAATAAAATAGTATT
>OVAF01000843.1:0-30059 GCA_900406245.1 Odontarrhena argentea
GTTATTAGTTAGTAAAGGTTAATTGAGTGATTAACATCAATTTAATCCACATCACCACATGAATCTAACATCACACATGTAAATCAACCAAAAAGTTTCGATTAAAAATTTGATAATGCAGAATTTACCTTATGGTTCTATTAGCTTACCAAGAAAAATCAAGATAATCAACCGTGCTTTTGGATGTTAGTTGATGTCGGTGTGTGATAGGATAGTAGTGTACACTAGATAGACAATCTTTTTTTTTTCATATATATATATATATAAATTATAATTTGGTAGTAGTTGTAGATACACTAGCGGGTTAAAGACATATGAAGAAATTGAAAATGAATAATTAGAACTGAGAAAATCATACTCGAGTATAAATATCCCTGTAGTAGCAACGCTACACTATCACAATTACAAAAGCTATTGTTTAGTTCTTTTTATCTGGTACCAACTTTATACTGATACTTTATCAAGATTCATTAAGATATCTTTAATATCATAAAGCAATACCTTATTCTCAAATCTAACTTTTATACATTATATCTGAAACCATAGTCAATTTACAGAGTGATTCGATCAAAAATTAAAATCAAATTAGAATCCCGATGTCGATAAATCAAATTAGAACAAAATATCTAGATCTCAAATCTATGATCAAAAAAATTTTGAAACGAAATTTTTCTCAAGGTGTCTTGAATATTTTAAACAAATTCCTCATTTTTCAAATCTAATTATATACATATATATGATCTAAAAACTTAGTCAATCTACAAAGTGATACGATCGAAATTATAATCCATATCTTGGTAGATATGAAAGTTTTTCGAGATTTTTTATGGTGAACGAGCTATCTACATCTGAAACCTTTGATCTAAAAATTTAGATGAGAATTTTTTTACCTTGTCTAAGCGACCATAGAAGAAAACGACGGTGAGGGTAAATGATCTTGAAAAAGAGACGATGAACTTGAGTGGCTATATAATAGCGAATGGTAATGTTGCGGCGGCTCTAAAACCCTATAATTTGTATGTATTTGGAAAAACAAAATACTATCTCATTTTGTTTTAAAAAGATATTTGGAATCAAGTTTTTCCTTTTAAATTGGAATTGTTGCAATGCATTGTTATTATTATTTTTTATTTTTGTTAAGCTAATAATTTATTGTTGACTAGCTGTTCTATTTCATGACCGTTATTCATACTGTACCAACCATCATTAGATTTAATGAAAAAATTATAAAAAATATTGGAGATTAACCTCATAAACACTAGTTTCATTTTCGTGAATTTTTCAATTGTAGAGTCATTGGTCTATCAAACGTATCTACTGAAAGAGGCTATGATAGATGAAGATTAAAGTTATTATTATATTTTTCGTAAAGTATCTCAACACGTTGGAATTGATATTTATAATATGTTACAATATGACAAACCTTAATCAACATGTCAATACATGATGCTAACCTACGGATTAGATTGAATTTGAACAAATGATTTCATCACACCAAACCTTGCCCATCTTATTATGTTTTGATATGATTGTGGAATAAAGATGGATCTCTTCTCATCTTACTAAGCATCTACATGAGTAATACTAGTAAGATGAGAGCATTGAGATCATTGTTCAAATACTCATAAGTAAACCGATCAATTCTTTATGCTAGTGATGATCCATCAATTCGGCGTAGTTGGTCATGATCAGATCCCAGCCTGTCACTGCCACGGTGTTGTCAATACCGCTTGGATCCTATAACCTTTTGCCTGAAGGTGTCACCTATTTCGACTAGCATATAAAGATCCTCTCTAGTCGGAGATTTAATAAAGATCAGGGCACTTTAGTGGTAACTGTGTTTTTGGCACCGGGTAATCAAATAAATTTATAATACCCGCCTAACCAACCGAAATTAATCGGTGTAGTATAGATGGGGTCGAACAGAATGACCAATGAACAAACTAGAATAGAGATGAAATACGATGAATAAAAATACTAACTACGAAGCGAATAACGAGAAGAAAAAGGGAAACAAGTAACCAAAGTAACAAAGATCAAGCAAACGGAGATGATGATGATGATGATTAAAAGTAACAGTTGCAGGATGATGCTGGAAAACGGTGAAAACAATATTAGGAAAACGTTAGGACCCATATAGTTTCGGAAAGTTCAATCAAGTAGTAGAGGTTCGGACTAGTGTCGATCGACACCTTTGCAGGACGTCGATCGATAATGGTCCGAGGTATGGGGTGTCGGCCGACATTCTGGTGGAGTGTCGATCGCTACTACGCTATGAGTTTTCTCGTTATTGAGCTAGAACACATGTTGCTTCACAAGACTATTGCTTTCGCGCAGGTGAAGACTCTTCTTACCCTACGGGATACCTTCCAGTGAAGACACCAATAGAATAAGAGCATAGAGATCTAGACTAGACTCACAAAAAAATTCGATCAGCTCTTGATACTAGTTGTAGTCCACCATGAAAGTTAGTAGCGTCTATTATTGGAATCCTGGTGTGTCATAACCACGGTATTGTCAGTGCCTAGGACCCTAAGACAATTTCACTTGGGGGAACATATACCCTAATACCTAAAGATCCTCCCTTCCCATAATACTCTAAATAATTTCATTGAAAACAAAGAGAAACCGACACCATTCTACCACGAGATATGTACAATCCTACTCCTACACGGACCCCAACAACGGAACTACGTACTCACTCATGAAGATAAAGAAAGACATGATACGAACTAAACTTTTGAGAGAAACTTTATTAAAAACTTGGATGATTACAAAGTGAGAGCTGCAAGAGTATTTATAGGTGGAAACCACGAGCTAGGGTAAAAATGTGTCTTCTAGAAGGTGAATATCGAGCATCAATCAGCCTACATTGCAGATCAATCGTCTTTTGGAAAGTTTCCATTTCTGCCTCCAAGAGGGTGTCGACAGACACCATGGTGTGTTGTCGCTCGACAGGGTCATGTGATCTTCTTAAAAACTTCGTTTTGTGTGTCGGTCGACGCCTAGGTGAGCTGTCGGTCGTCACTCTACGACATGAATCCTCATTTCTTCGATCCTTGCTCCATTACTTGTTGATGAACATCATTGTTCTTCCAAAAGCCACAAAAAACCCCCGACATGTACTTTTACCTAAAAACACTCTTAAAATCATAAAAAGAGGGGAAAATCCTCTCAAACGATAGCTAACGAGGTGTGAAAAAGAGGTCAAAATCACATCGTATCAAATCCCCCAAACTTGAACTTTGCTCGTCCTCGAGTAAATACAAGAAAGAAAAGTCAAGGAAGAGTTTGAAAACTTGAGAACTTACCGTGATTCTGGTTGATTGATCAATCATTAAACTTTGGGAGCCACTAGTGTGCAAACTTTATCATGAATGACTGCCTCGAACTTTTATATAGACATTCGGAGTCAAAGAATTCAGCCCACGGCCCGACTTCATCGCCCGTCTCGTCATGATTCCACACCAACCCTTATAGATTCGAACTCTCAATATGCTTGGTCAATTTGATGACAGTAAATCATTTGATGATGATTATTGCTTGATTTTCTACTCTCCCCCAGACTTATCTTTCGAAGACTTTTGGCGGATGATAACAATGGAATGATGGTTTGTCTCTTTGAATGCGTTTCAAGGGAGAATCATTATTCAAAATCATCTTCTACCCTTGCTTAGGATCGCCTCTAAGACTTTTCTCTTGAAGTCATGTGTTTTCGTTGGCTATTTTAAACAATATGCATTAAGTCGCTTTTTCGAAATCATCTTCTAGCTTTGGCGACGAGAAGTTCAGCAACGATTATAGTGGTTGTTAATTTATAGAATATTAATTTATAGAGGGGGGAAATAACATAAAACCTCGAAACTTGACACCAGTGACACTTTAAACCTCTAGACTCTGAGTAATACATTTCAGACAGCGAAAGTTGAAAAATTCGCACATTAAACCTCTAACCTCTATTATTATCGTCACACGCCGCCATTTTCTATAACGGAATAGTTAACTCCGTTAGGGTTTTTTTTTTTTTTTTTTCAAATTTGATTAAGGATAAATAAACCAAACCCACATGTAATGCATTGCTCCAACTGAACCTGTCGAGGCTTTCAAAATAAAATTTTAAAATATTTATGAAAAATATAATTCAATTATTTTTTGAAAATAGTTAAAAAAATTATTTTAAAAATAAATTTTTACATTTTTTATGAAAATGTAATTTAATGATTTTTGAAATAGTTAAATTAAAGAGAAATTGTCATGAATAGCACTTTTTGGGTACCACTTTTCAAATCTACCCCTATTTGAAAATCTTTTCAAATCTACCACCTTCTTTTTTCAATAATCCTAAAATGCACTCTCAAGCTTTTTCTCTTCTCCACATTCTCTTATTCTCTGTTTTTTTTTCTATGCTTCTTCTTCTTCACGTTTTTTTTTTTTCATCAACTTAATCTTCAAATTCTTCTTCTTCTCTATCTTCTTCCCCTTCACAAAAAATTCTAAAATTTTATTATTCTTCACATCTCGTTCTCCTCACCTTGTTCAAATTGATTTCGTTCTTCTTCTTCTTTAATTCTTCACCTTCAACCAAAAAAATCTCAGTTTTTGAGATTTTAGATCTCAGATATGAGATCTCAGATTTCAGATTTGAAATTTGAAATCTCATATTTAAGATTTCAAACCTCAAGTCAAAGATTAAACTTATAAATCATTCAAAATTGACAATCATGAGGTATTAAACTTGAACTCTCAATCTCTTTGTCTTTCTATCTACCTATTTCTCTGAATATTTCTCTAT
Organism: Odontarrhena argentea; assembly: GCA_900406245.1. Taxonomy (NCBI): domain Eukaryota; kingdom Viridiplantae; phylum Streptophyta; class Magnoliopsida; order Brassicales; family Brassicaceae; genus Odontarrhena; species Odontarrhena argentea. The sequence continues at coordinate 4,793 of OVAF01000843.1, forward strand.
TTCACGAATTTTATAAGGTTTTATAATGTTTTATATTTTTTTTTTTATAAAGTTTTAGATTTCGAAGGTTTTAATAAGGTTTTATAAGTTTGTTTATAAAATTGTTTTGGAAAGTTTGTAACATTTAGTAGACATTTAAAAGATTTTATAAATTTATATGGTTTTCAAATGTCATACAAACCTTATAAAACCTTATAAAATCTTTATATAATCTTATAAATTTTTTATAAATTTTCGTTAACAGAGACAAACCTTATAAAACTTTATTAAAAATTTATAAAACAGGATAAATCTCAGATTTGAGATTTTCCAGATCCCAGATCTGAAAATTTTCATATTTGAAATTCTTTTGGTTGTGGATGAGCATGAAGGTCGGAGATTTAAGAGAAGAAAGAAGAAGGAGGAAGAAGAATAAGAAGAAGGTTGTATATGATTTAAATACAAATTAACAAATTTTGGATTTAATTTTTCGGACAAGGAAGAAAGAGGATGCAGATGAAGGATGACGAATGATGAAAAACTATGAAAACCTATAAAGAAGATCGATGAAAATGGAGAAGGAATAGAGCAGAAGAAGGAGGAAAATCATGGAGGGAGAAGGAAGAAGGAAGGCAGAAGAAGAAAAAAAAATATTAGAAAATGACATATTGGTCTATTGTAATGGGAATGGATAGTGCATTCATTCTCAAATGGTAGATTTAAAAAGTGTCATTACAAAAGTGATAGATTTGTAATTCTCGCTAAATTAAAACCTAAATATTTTTATTATTATTATTATTATTTAAAAGTTTTTTTTTAATGTTTTTTATCATTTTTATGAATAGGGTAATTTAATTATTTTTGAAATATTTAAACTTTTAATTTAAAACATAAATACTTTATTATTATTATTATAATTATTTGAAAGTTTTTTTTAGTTTTTTTATCATTTTTATAATTTATTCATCATTATAAATAAAAGTTAAAATTTTTAAAATTCTTCCAATAAAAATCTGACACGTGTCAGATTTTGGATAAAAAAAAAAGAAAAAAAAACCGTAACGGAGTTAACTATTCTGGTAGAGAATATGCCGACGTGTGACGATAATAGAGGTTAAAGGTTTAATGTACGAATATTTCAACGTTGAACGTCTGAAATATATCACTCAGAATCTCGAGGTTTAATATTTTCCGTTTTGTAGAGGTTCCTATATTAATTTTCGTTCACACTATACCGAGTTAAAACCGGTTCCGAACAAAAACATATGAAAAAGTGTTCACTCTCTTGTCTGATTCTTCTAAGAACGGCAATCACTGGCTATTACGAGGACACTGTTCACATCGGATGCGCGAACCATATCAAATGATTTTGGTTAGGCTATTAGCGTTTATAACCGAATCGGTTTGGTTGGTCTACTCCAACTTTTGAGGACACAAATCAGCACACTTTCGTAATCTCCCAGATTCTAGAGAGAACGCGAAGCTTATGTGGAGGAATGAGAGCTCCGGAAAGCGAAGACACCGTCGTGATAGAAAAGGGGAAGAAGGCGGGAGAGGCGCATGTTATCACCGTGAATTGTCCCGACAGGTCCGGTTTGGGGTGTGATATATGCAGAATCATCCTCGATTTCGGCCTTTATATCACCAAAGGAGGTCTCATTCTTCCCCAATTTCTTAGATACCTTTGACTTTGGGGGCATTAATCTGATTTTTTTTATGAGTTTAGATGTCACAACTGATGGAGTGTGGTGCTACATAGTATTGTGGGTGGTTCCTCATTATGATTCTCTTATACTGAGATGGTCACACTTGAAGAACCAACTTGTCTCTGTATGCCCCTCTTGCTCTACCTACTTTGTGCTCAATTTGATGTCTCCTCTCCCTGTATCAACGCCTGTTTACTTGTTGAAGTTCTTTTGCCTAGACCGCAATGGACTCTTACATGGTATATTTCCCTGTCATGGGTTGGCTTTTCTCTTATGAAGGTCGTTTTGAATGTGTGAGAATTTTGTTTGCAGATGTTACTCAACTACTAACTGAGCTTGAACTCTCTATTCAGACCGTCAAGGTCACTACGACACCTGATGGAAGAGTTCTTGATCTTTTCTTCATAACAGATAACATGTGAGTGAGTTACACTGTCTGTTTTTAATGCATACAGGTTGATGTTTTTTTTGAATCTATCGTTTATACCATTGTTTGCTAGGGATCGTTTACATACTAAAAAGCACCAAGACCAGACACTAGAGCAGTTTCGTTCTGTTCTTGGAGAATCATGTATTAGCTGTGAACTCCAGTTGGCTGGTCCTGAGTATGAATGTCATCAGAGTATTCCATCTCTTTCTCCAGCAGTGGCTGAGGAATTGTTTACGTCTCATCTCACAGGCGAAGAGAACCGTGCGCAGGTTCTTAGTGACGATGTGACAAAACTAAAGAATTCCACTGTTACAGTTGACAATTCCTTAAGCCCGGCTCACACATTGCTCCAGATACGCTGTGTGGATCACAAGGGCCTTCTCTATGATGTATTAAGAACCTTAAAAGACTATGAAATTAAGGTAACGGCAACACTTGCATGCATCTTGTGTCAGATCTCAAGATATCTGTACATTGCCTTCTTTGTGATAACTCAATTTGTGGTACCATTTCTGTAGATATCTTACGGCAGGTTCTCGCCTCGAACCCAAGGCCATCGGGATCTAGACCTATTTATTAAGTCGAAAGATGGGAACAAAATAATTGATCCTGATAAACAAAATTCGTTATGTTCACGTCTGAAAGCTGAAATGCTTCATCCTTTACGAGTCGTGATAACAAACCGAGGACCTGACACTGAACTTCTGGTTGCTAATCCAGTTGAGCTATCTGGGAAAGGCAGGCCAAGAGTGTTCTATGACGTTACCCTTTCTCTAAAACTGCTTGGAATATGCGTCTTCTCGGTGAGAAACTAATTTATTCACAGAAAAAACTTAGAATCAATGACATGAATGACAAACGCGTGTTGTCTTCTGATTCGATCTCAGGCTGAAATACGAAGATACACAGCTAGTGACCGAGAATGGGAAGTGTACAGATTTCTTCTGGATGAGAATTGTTTGTTCCAGCTCGGTAGCGTTGCTAGGAACGAGATCACCAATAAAGTAAGACGAACATTGATGGGTTGGTAAATTGAAGACTTGTACAAATATGTTGTATATGTGCTCTATTATGTGTGTATGGCTTTGGTTGTCATATTGCTTCTAGTTTCAATGCAACAAGTAGATACTATTAAAGTCACATGTAAATTAATAGTCAACATTGATAGTACCAGCAGTTTTCCAGGATATGTTGAAATCTTTACCCACTAGCATCTTGAGGCCCTTAACCTCAATCATGAAGCTCTTCTTCTCCTCTTCATCTTGCAAACCCACCACATACCTCTGCTCCTTGGAGCTAACGTGGATCTTCTTGGTCTCATTCATGATTGGGTTTCCATTGAGATGTATCTCAGAAGCTTGCCATGTTCCACTCAGTCCCAAAATGGTTACTTTCTCTATCACCCAACCTTTACTCAATGCAAACTTACCTTCCTTCACTTGTGACCACAGATTAACGCTCCCATTTCCAACCGACGCGTAGAAGTCGACGTACGTTGAGTGTCCATTCCCTAGTTTCATCTCTGGAAGCTCATCTTCGTCCAGGAAGAGTTTCCCGGTGGCATATCCTTCTGAAGCTCCCGCTGGAAAAGTGATGACTAGACTAAATGGGGTTGTCCTGGCCTCTTTCGAAATCAACCCGCCTTGTTGCATCGGTAATATTGTGTTCTGGTAAAGATGCACGTTCACGGCAGTCAACGGAGCTGGTAGAGTCACGCGCTTCCCCTTCTCGGAGACTATTACCTGAGTCATGTCGAACATGTGGTACCAAGAACCTGGTGGGAACAGTGCTTCCACTTGAGTTTTGCCTTGTTCAAGAACCGGAGATATCATTAAGCTGCTTCCAAGCAAGAATTGTGTGCTCAGACCATAGCATTCAGTATAATTTGGGAAAGAGAAGAAGAGAGGCCTAGCGATGGGTGCACCGGTCATATGGGCTTCGTAATTGAGAGTGTAGAGGTAAGGAAGGAGTTTGTATCTCATTCCAAGAGCGTTACGAGCTGACTCTGCAACTGTTTCCCATTGGTAAAGCTCTTTTCTTGGGGCGTAGTAATCAGCGTGATCTCTTGAAAAGGGATAAAACGCACCAACTTCAATCCAACGATTGCAGAGTTCTTCTGGTGTTGGAGGGAAGAATCCACATATGTCTGAACCAACCATGGGAACTCCAAATATTCCAAAGTTTAGCATCGTGGAGATAGAGACTTGCAAGCTCTGCCATGTTCCCTGGATATCTCCAGTCCAGTGAGCAGCATACTGACCTGAACCAACAAAAGTGGAGCGGGACAATATGAAGGGACGTTTGCCTTGGACAGAAAGTAATGCCTTGTGGGTGGCTATGGCCTCAGAAAACCCGTAAAGACTGTGAGCGTTGTACTCTAGGACTTCATTGTAGTGATAAGCACTTGTGGCTATTGTCTTGAAACCAAGAGGAGATTTGACTCCAGTAGCGTTGATCTTATAAGGTGGATCATCCCATCTCGTGTTGTTTATATTTTCACAATCCAAGCAACATGTCACACCAGGTTCTCCCCCACTTGGACACTGTTTCCCCTCTGGGATTGTGCACAGTCCAGAACAGAAGTTGGACACTTCGTTCATGTCAATCCAGAGACCATCAACGGGAACCAATTCATGGAAACGGCGGATTTCATCGGCCCACCAAGAAACCGTTTTCGGGTTAAGGAAATCAGGGAAATGAACAGGACCAGGCCAGACTTGAGCCAGGAAAGGTTTTCCTTGATACTTGACGAACACATCGTTGGCCATGGCTCTCTGATATACGCCATAGCTTGCGTTGACACCAATACCAGGATCAGTGATGACAACATACTTCATCCCCCTCTTGTGAATCTTGTCCAAGAAGGCCAACAGCTTAGCACGAGGGAATTTCAGAGAATCCAAGGTGAAGTCCTTATAACCATCCATGTAATCAGCATCGTTCCAAATCACATCAAGAGGTATCTTAGCGTTGTGATAAGTATCCACCACATCTTCCACAACAGATAAATTATGGTATCCCCATCTACACTGGTGAAAACCTAGAGACCAGTAAGGCATTGGAGCTGGCCGTCCGATTAACGAAGTGTACTGATCGACTACATCGAGAGGGGAAGGTCCGGCGAAGAAATAGAAGTCGAAAACGCCTCCAATGACCTTGTACGTTAAGGAATCGCCACTGTAAAACACATCCATGCCGTTGCTGTTGAGAAAGAGAAGACCGTGCGCGTAAGCTTGACCTCCGATGTTTCTCAAATCCATATAGACCGGATGTGACCCGTAAAGATCGGTGTTGAGGTTAAAAGCCGGGACGTCCTCTGTGAAGAGAGTGTAAGGCTCATTGGGAACAAGTTTGATCCCGTTTGGTTTTGAGCTTTCCCCGAATCCGTAGAGTGATGCGTCTTTGGGTAGCCAAGTTGAAATCTCGAGATACTGGTCTTTGAAAACCATCGAGCTACTGGTGTTGAAAAGCGTGTCGTCGTTGGATCTCCGTCTCACGGCGAAGCTGAACGGGTCGATGGTGTAGCTCAAAATGAGCTCCGACCCGGATATCTCCTGGACCGTAGTCGGAGATGTCTTGGGTTTTCCCATCTCCGACGGTGGCTGCTCTCGCGGGAGGAGATTGTACGGAACCTCCCATCGTTGAGTCTTAGCGTCTGTTATGTGAACGCGAAGGCGAGTATCAGTCTCGTGCCTACAACAAAACAGAAAATCCAACGGTCATAAAATCGATGGTTTTACCAATAGACTCTGACAAGGCCGGTTCGAGTGGGCACTTAGGAAGGGAACCATATAACATGCTCTGGTCCCCTGTTTGGGGAACAAAAACCAGTTACTTACTTGACAAAGAGACGGAGGATATCGATATCAGAACCGTAGATTTGGTTTGTCTGCTTGACTTTGAGGTAGCCAATGAAACCTTCATCGGAGGATTTCTCTATGGAGATGAGACGGTAGCCTTTGCCGATGGCGGTGGTACATTGGAAGCAGAGGATAAGAGACAGAAAAAACGGAACAAATGAAAAACGTGGTTTTGGAGAGCCCATTGTTCAGTTGTGTCAGCGATACTTTACACTCTAATCTGTGATAATCAATGAAGGAGAAAAGGACCTTCACATATGAGACCAAAGTTGTATTTTGATTCATTCGATCATCTTGTGCCACTTGGAGACTCTCCTCTTTTTATGGTGGGATATTCATCATTCATATGCACCCAAGAAAATTCCTCGTTATCTTCACCAACTCTGATCAAATGAATCTATCAACTCTTACCTAGTTTTATAATTTTTATATATAAGATTTTATTTATAATGAATTTGAATTTCTATTGATTTTAAACTACATACTAGATGACTGCTCGTGTGATACGCGGACAAATAATGTTTTTATTTTTGTTTATTTGTATGTGACGAAATTTTAATATATTGAAAGTGAAACGTAATCGTATTATTTTAAATTAATTTGATAAAGCGACCAACTAATGGTTACGCGTGAATGTAAACATGCAAATTTATTTGAAAAACTACTTGATGTTTGGAAAACTTCATCATAAACAACGTTTATCGTCTTTTTCTGCGACTTTCCTTCTTTGTCGGTGATGAATATTTCAAGCCGGACCTGGATTTCATTCGTGAAATTACGACATAAAGCTGGTCGTGTGTGAAGATTGGATTTGATAGTTTATTTTAACGCTCCAAACTCTTGAAAGATACTTGTTTCATTTGCATAATCTTGTAAAATCTACAAATGTGTAAATATTCAAGATTAGACTTAATAATGATATGATTTATATATGATTAAGAAATTACTTACCAATTCTAAGAATGTCATCCTTCTCTTAATGACTTAACTATGTAAACATATAAAAGTAAAATGTGTAAGTTTCATAAAAACATATCATATCTAATATAGATCTTTATAATCAACATACCAATTTTTAAACTTTTGGATTTCATTATTCTCTTGGTTCAGAATGATCTTTGAAGGTGGGGGCTAGCTCAATATGAATAAGATCACCTACACATAATTTGATTTATTGTAATTATAAAATTCAACTTGATTTACTTGAAATTAAATTACCTTAACTTTTGCAGATTTTCGCTCATCGAACTTACATGTTCATTGGCTAATAGATAATTGATGGTTTTTGCGATTCCACTCTTCCACACCTCTCAATGAATATTTGTGAAAAAATAAATTACAACACATTAAAGAACATAAATATTTATATAGTATAAAGAAGCACCTTAGCATGTATCTTCTAATTCTTTTTGTTTTAATTTAGACCAAAAATAGAATTATAAAACAAAGAAAGCAACTAAAAAACGTGAAGAAGAGGATACAATTGATTCACATCTTTCCACAAATTCAATAACTAAATATCAAATAAAAAATATCACATGATCATGGTGTAACCAAGAGATGTAAAAAAAAAAAAAAAAAAAAAATCTCTGCACGAATTTAGTACCTAAATATACAAATAAAAAAAACTATATGATTATTGCGTAACCAAAAGATGTAAAAAACAAATGAAACATTAGCGATGGAAGAGGTAAAGAATTAGCAAATCATCTTGAGCCATAAGGAAATAAAGGGAGATGATGGTTTTTGCTAGCGAAGAAACTTTACGTGTATTTATATATAAAGAATTAACTTAATACAATTAATGGTGTATATTATTGCAAATAGTTTAAAAATATATTACATAATATATAAATATATTATTTTTTAAAACATAGTAAAATATTCTTATTAATTTAAAATTATACGGTTTAATAAAAACCCGAAATTCAAAACAAAATAAAATATTCTAATTTGGATGCCTATCAAGAGAGACTTCCTTGTTTTACGGTTCATTATAGTTGTGGAATTTATATAATAATATTTTGAGCCACCAAAATTTTTGTAGGTGATGTGAGACTTTTTTCATATACACTTACTTTCTTCATGAGTAATACATATACGTTTTTCACAATTCAAACCATGACATAAGTAAAAAAAAATATGTTATTTTTTTAATAAACATATGATGTGAAAGATGAGAGGAGGCTTTAGAAAAAAAAGATGAGAGGAGGCTTTAGATAATGTAAATTTCAAATTAGGAAATAATAATACAAGTTCTTTGGACAAAAATACCATGAGTTTTCAAAAGTTCCTTAAATACCATTTTTTTTAGTTAAATGACATTGTTAAACTCTTATGAAATAATAATAAAAATAATAAAAAAAAATTAAAACTTTAAATTTTATTTTTTTCAAAAAAAATTATTTTTCGAAAAAAAAAAATTTTCAAAACTTTTTTTTTTTTCGAAATTTTTTTTTTTTCAAATTTTTTCTATACTTACTAATATATTAATATTTAGGAAGGACTTCATAAATATTTAGAAAGCACTTATGAAGTAAAGTCTTTCGAAATATTTGTTATGCTTAAGAATTGTGTTTTTAATGTCTAGTAAAGACTTTCTAAATGTTTTCAATACTAATAAATGATTCTTAAATGTTTGTAAGAGTTTTCTAGTTTTTTAAAAATGTTTAGGAAGGGTTTCCTAAATGCTTTTAATATTTAGAAAGGACTTCCTAAGTGATTTGAATGTTTAGGAAATGCTTCTTAAGTACTTTTCATGTTTATGAAGGGCTTTCTAAGTGTTTTGAATGTTTAGGAATGGCTTCCTGAGTACTTTGAATGTTTAGGAAGGACTTTCTAAGTGTTTTGAATGTTTAGGAAGGGCAACCTGAGTACTTTGAATGTTTAGGAAGGGCTTCCTTAGTGTTTTGAATGTTTAGGAAGGGTTTTCGAAGTATTTTGAATGTTTAGGAAGGGCTTTTTACGTGCTTTGAATGTTTTAGGAAGGGTTTTCTAAGTGTTTTAAATGTTTAGGAATGGTTTCCTAAGTGCTTTGAATGTTTTGGGAAGGGTTTCCTAAGTGTTTTGAATGTTTAAGGGAAGTGTTTTGAATGTTTTAGCTAGGGCTTCCTAAGTGTTTTGAATTTTTAGGAAGGGCTTCCTAAGTACTATGAATAATTTATGAAAGGTTTACTAAGTGTTTTGAATATTTAGGAAGGGCTTTCTAAGTACTTTGAATGATTAGGAAGGGCTTCCTAAGTGTTATGAATGTTTAGGAAGGGCTTCCTGAAATCTTTGTAAAAAAAAAAAATTTGGGAAAAAAAAAATTTCGAAAACATTTAACAAAAAAAAAGAATTTCTGAAAATAAATTATTTTTATTATTTTAATAATTTTTTTATAATTATTCAATTTAAATACATAATCATTTTGTCTTTTTGTTACTAAATGATGGTATTTATGGAACTTTTTATTTTAGATGGCAAGGAAGGAACATTTTTTAATTTTTGTGGTATTCATGGAATTTTCCCTAGTTTATTCTTAGGACTATCCATTTTTAGAAAAAAAAAAAAATTAGATAGCCAAACTCGACAAAATTTATATGTACACATTAATTTTAAAAGCTCAAAAAACCGGACAATTCATGGTTTTAATCTTACTATCCTTTTTGGTATAAGCTTGATGCAATGAATGAAATTTAGCTTAGTAAAATTAATATTATTTTACACAAATTTATTGTATTTTATGTAGAAAAGAAAAAAGAACATATGATATTTCAAAATTATTATGGTTTTTGTGGACTTTTGATTTATCGAATACCAATTCTTTTGGGCCTTTGGACCAGAAGATACAAAGAAGACAGATTGATACCATATTAAATTTATTTTTTTGGAGGGAACTTTCTTTCTCTCCAACCTCTCTCTAGCTCCTCTTCTCTGTTTGTATTTTCCAACGACCGGGGCAGCGGTTCCTACACCGCCGTCGTCGGTCGAACCCTCTTTTCCCTTCCTTTTTCTTTCTTCATTCGAATTCAGAGGCTAATTCACATAAGGTTTTTGGTTTCGATTGGACTTGATCAAGATTGACAATGGTTTTGAGTTTGGTCACATTCCGACCTGATCTTGTTATCAGATTTAGATCGTTTCTCTTTCTCCTCACCTCAGGTCTTCTTGATTCTTGTTTTCCGCTTGTTCCCCTGATTTGATTAGCCGTTTAGATCTGGTTTTCTTTTGTGACGATGGAAACTTTTTCAATCGAGATTTCTCCTCTCTGCATGTTGCATGCGTCACTTGTTTATGCTGGGATCGTATAATCTTCTCACGATTCTGATTGTTTCTTCTTCATCTCTTTCACAGGCTCTCTTTCGTTTCTGAAGATCTACTACTCGTTTGTGCTCGATCGAAGGTGCTCATTCCTCTTCCGCAAACGATAATTCTCCGCTCCTCATCTCTACAAAAAGGTAATGTCGAGGTCCTTCAATTTGGTGGTTGTCTCAGGCGTAACCTCTGCTGTCCCGTTGTGTGCGCTGACAATAAATTGGCCACTGTCTTTCGGGGTTTGAATCTTGGTTTCATTAGAGAGGTAGATATGATTCACTGGAAGAGGAAGAAAGAGTAAAGTTTGTAGCGGAGATCTCATTGCTTTAGTTATTTCAGGTTGAGATTTGTTTGTGAGATTCAATTGTAACATGTGATAGGTTGTTATGTTTGTATCCCCTTTCTATGTAACTTGCTTTTGGTTTTAGAATCTGGGAATCTATTGGATTCGACAACTTACATCTACCTTGTTTGGGCTTTTGTCAAGGATTTATCTTTAATCCCCTTGTCTTTGTAAGGTTTAATATGGTTTTAATAAAGTTAATGTAGTTTTTGTGTTAAAAAAAAAAAAGAAGATACAAAGAAGACATCAATCAAGTTAGGCCAATCTGAATGCGCTCTATTCGAGCCCATTTACAGGTCTACGTTAGTTGCAAATAATGTGTGATTGGATATATATTGGTAGATTCTCAAACCCTAGTTAGGTCTTCTATCATTGCTTGTAACATGCTTAGCTCTAAGGTTTTCTTGTGATTTCCTGTAAACAAGAGAAACCGGGTTAGGGATCTTTGTATTATATCTCATCATAGTGGAAGCAGTTGTGGGAGACAGTTGCCACCGCAGAGAGGTACCTATTGGGAACTTTGGGTGAACAATTGTGTGTGTCATTCATTACACTATTTATAGAACACACGTGAACCATTTGATGACAAAAGAGAATGCATGATATAAGATCCAAAAAGTAATTATATTATATGTGAGCAGAGAAAGGAAATCAGATCATAATTTGTAATCCAAAAGTGTATGATTTCTCGGATATCCCATGAGTGTATAATCAAATTCACAAAATCTGTAAAAAAAAAAAAAAAAAAAAAACCCCCCCCAAAAAAAAAANAACCCAAAAAACCGTAAAAAAAAACTTAGACATGTAAGGGTTAATAATAACACCCAAAACAACGAAATAAACTATCAAACCAACACTTATTAAAAATTATTGGAATCTGCTAAAGAATACTCCGACTTCCGAACCGAAGCTAGAGTAAAATCCACATCATCCACGACACACGGTCCTCAAGCAACAAACTTGTCGATCACGGTTATATCATCAGAGACTGACACAACCCTAAACGTGTGCTTTCTATTCCTTATCTTATCAACAGAAACTTCAACCCCAAAAACAACCTCTTGCCAATTAAACTAAAGAAAACATACAGAAGCACTGATGGATGCATCTGCAAAACACAATATTCTACTAAACAATTAAATGTCCGACATAATATCTATATCAACTACACGTAAACGACGAAAAAAAATCTAGAAACACACAAACAACAACATCAAGATCCATAAGTTTAAATCAATTTGGTACATGAGCCACCGCATCGGCAAGTATTTTGCTGCTACACCTAAGAAATTCTGAGCTACCGCATCACACAGTATAAAGCTCGACTCACAACCAGGTCCATCAAAAACGTGAAGAAGCAATCGATACCTAAAACACTCAATAATTGACTCAGAGAACAAACCAAAAAAATGACAGCATAACTTCGACACAATATCAAAAACCTAGCATGAACTTCAGTCACAAGTTTCCCACACACAGAACAATCAAACGGTGGTTTGATATCCAAACATGGGGAAGAATCACATGGCTGAAATTTCCTGCCACAGGTCTTACACACACCATAATACCATTGTGGGTACATCGCAACAGAGACAACACTCACCAATGTCACGAACCTACCAATCTACATAAACATAGTCAAAGAGATAGTGATTTTAGACTCATTTGATTCTAAATCCGTTGACCTGGTTTAGCCGATTTTCTGAATTATTGAAGTGAATCGCACTGGTGATTTTTTTTTTTTTTTTTTTTTCAACTAGTTTTTTTTTTTTAAAAAAAAAAAAAAAAAAAAAAAAAAAAAANAAAAAAATGTACAACATACTCTAAGGGACATCCAAAAAATATAATATTGCTTGTTATGAGTACTAGTATTTTTAGCTAATAGCGCAGGATTGTGGTTGGTATTTTTGAAAATCAACAGCAAAATTGACAAAGAAGAAGAGGTAGCAATCATCACGTTTCTCTTCTCTGAAGCTTTGAAGAATTAAGGTTACAGATTTGAGGATTTTGCACAGAGATTACGACGTATAATTCTTTTTCAAATAAAGAAAATTGTTTAAGTTTTAACTTTTTGGTAAGGGTATTTTAGTTATTTAATAAATTGAATGTAATTACTCAATCCAAACTCTCATTTTGATTCAATCAAAACTAAACTAAAAATCCAAGCAGAGTTAATCTTCCATCCGGTTGCTCAATCCAGATTGAGTTACAAAATATGTACTAAAACAAACATCATCCAGATTGAAAATCCAAACTGAGAAACAAAAAGGACCTATGTAATGTACTTTGTTGTCTAAAGAGTCTTGCCGAAACGAGGGCCTCATACAACACTTTGGAGTCTCTACAGAAAGTGATATGAGAGTACCCTAGTCGAGTGGTGTGGAAGACTGAACGGCAGTGGCTATTCATTTCCCATTCAATTTTCTTTTTCAGTAATTCAATTCGATTTGGTTTGTATACATGTTGAATCATGTCCAATGGGGTGTCTCACATGAGATTCTCAACAAAAAAGAAGGATTATTATTGAAAATCCATTGTTGTTTGTGGATGCTCTAACATACAAAAATCATAGGAAGCTGAGACAAAGCGGGAAGCCATAAGATATATATATGAAAACCATCAATCTGAATTAAATTATTTTACATAACAGAGTAAACTGACACAAAAGATTGCAAGGCACAATCGGAGAGTTGATAGATAAACACAATACCAAATAGAATGAAGTAAGAGTTTGATAACTGTCAGAGGAAATTGTTACATTCCAGAAACAAACTTATTCAAAGGGTCCTTTTGCTTAGTTGGTGCGGCTTTTGAATACATCAAGACCCATCTCGGTTGGATCGGTAGCTTGAAGCTCGACTTGAATTCCATCTAATTCTCTCTTGAACCTATCCTTAGAGCTGGCATAAATCATCTTGCTTCTCACTTTAGCAGTGTCAGGAGACCTTAGCAAACAAAACAACACATTGATCAATAAAGAGACAAAAGAGTGAAAAGGGAAGAAATTAAGGTGTATATATATACCATGCGATGAAGAAAATCTTGCTCTTCTGGCAGTTCTCTTCAGTGACAAAGTCGAAATCATAAATGGCGTAACGGCATTCATCAGCAGGAAGACTTGCTGCAAAGTCATCATATGATTGTTCAGGTTCACCGAGTTTCTCAACAATGACTTGCTTATCCTCAATCTTGTAAACGATGAACCGGTGAGTCCTTTTCGCCTTGAGATCCATAAATTTGAGCTTGCAATCATCATGCACAGCCATTCCTGATGCCGCGTTAGCCTGGAGAAAGAATGATTTCAACAACTGAATTAACCATTATCTAAAATCATATGGCAATCCTGATTTCTGATTAACTAGCCAACCAACCAAAGCTATCAAAGATTCGATTACATCACAAGATCTAAACTAGCGACAAGAGAGGAAAATGAACTCACCATGGCTACAATCAAAGAAATTCGTTGCTTAAAGATAGTTTGCTCCGGTCGGTGAATATATACGACTTTGGTTTTTTCTTCTTCTTGGTCACTTTCTTTCTTTAGCGTTATATCTAAGCTATCCGAATATTTATATAGAAAACGTATTTCATTTGCTTATCTATTCAGATTTTTTTTTAAAACAAAATTATGTTTGGAACTTTTCCCCCACCGACGATATGATATTAAACAGACCCATGTTGAAAATGTCATTGATCAGGTATGTGATGTATCATATATCCGTGGATAAGGTCACAAGTTTCATTTTTCTAAGTTATAAATCCCAAGAAGTGTTAATTTTAATTCAAAGACATTTCTTTGGGGACAAACTCAGGAATGAGAACAAGTCATAAAGACCATTCCAATCATAATAATACACTTAACCTTTGTGGACCAAATACTCTCTAGGAGACATTTTTATAACCAAAACCTTAAATGATCGGATCATCTGGGTCCATACACTCAAGAGTAACAATGAAACCCCAAAAAAGTAAAAGAAACACTATTTAAGCACCAAAGACAACATCCAACATAAGACCACATAAAAATGAAGTTGTCCGGGTCATTACCCTTGCTAGCAATATGTAAAAGGTAATATCACACTCCGAAATAAGAGGATAGATCATTCAGGGCAGAAACCTGAAGATTAACTTTTAGTTGGCACGGCTTCTGATAACATCGAGATCCATCTCGCTTGGATCGGTTGCCTGGAGCTCTACTTGAATTCCGTCTAGTTCCCGCTTGAACCTGTCCTTAGAGCTGGCGTAAATCATCTTGCTTCTCACTTTGGCCGTGTCTGGGCACCTGAGCAAAACCACAGAATTTTGCATCACATGAACAGAAACCCTTAAGAAGATAATACAAAAACAAGAGACCAAGTTCCTAGTAGATACCACGCGATGAAGAAGATCTTGCTCTTCTGGCAGTTCTCAGCTGTGACAAAGTCGAAATCATAAATGGCGTAACGACATTCGTCAGCTGGAAGACTAGCCGCAAAGTCCTCATAGCTTTGGACTGGTCCACCAATTTTCTCTACAACCACTTGCTTCTGCTTCTCCTCAATCTTGTAAACTATGAAGCGGTGAGTCCTCTTCGCCTTGAGTTCCAGAAATCTTAGCTTGCAGTCATCATGCACAGCCATTCCTGATGCCGCGTTAGCCTGTACAACATGTTCAAGGCTTCTCACAAAAAGTCCATACTTAGATTGTGCATAGTTTATACATCAATCTGAGAGATTATGTGAGCATCAATCACATGACATTGAAGAATTAGAGACAAGTTATACACATTAGTAAACAAAGCAAAATCAAAATGAATCACTAGGAACGAGGATGAATTTCAAACTTCCCGAAACTGAACTTGGAAAAATGAACCTCGAGTGGAAAGTACAAATTCCAATTTCAATCGAAAGGCTCCTAGATCAGTCACACAACGATCACAAATCTGAGAGATCTAAACGAAATAGCAAGTCTATCTACAGATCTAAAAAAAGAACAAAATCCAGATCGAAGTGGGAGCTCACCATCGCTGAGTCAGAGCAAATTCCTGCTTCAATACAATACACGACGGTCTTTGTTTTTTCGCTTCTCTTCTCTCCCTCAGCTTTGTCCTTACCATATAATATCAGATTTTTTTTCTTTCTTTTAATTCAGGTCCTTTGGTAGGTTATCAATAATATCATCAAACTTAAATAATTAACTCTAGAAATTAATTATTTGGAAAATTTTATTTAATTATTATCTCAATAATAATAAAAAATCCCCTTCTTACTAAATAAAAAAAAACTTTAATGCTCTCTCTTCTTCTCCAATACTCCAACCTCTAGTTCTTGAAGAAGAAGCACCTTTCATCTTAATCTTTTTTGGCCAACGTCCGGCTTCTTGCCGGCGTTGTGCGTGTTTCCTTTAGTCTTTTTGTTGTTTAGCTCCGACTAGTTTCGGGTTTTTTTCCGTGTTTTTCCGGTCTTCTCTCCGTTCGGATTTATCTTTCCGTTCGGGCTTACTTTTCACCTTTTGCAACTTAACAGGCTAATTCAATAGATTGGGTGTCTTATTCCGATTTCTTGTGGTTCCTTTTGTGTTTGGTTTTGCTTAATTCCTGTTTCAGGAAAGAGTAAATCTCCCCTTTCTAATTGGATCCTGTGAGATCTTGGGTTAAGTATCTTTCTTGTTGGAAGCTTTAAGATTTTCGGTTAAGATGAAAACAGAACTTGTTGAGTTAGAATTTGTAGGATATAATTCTAATGAGAGTTTCTGTTTAATCTTCCGTTGTTTTAATCAAGCCAAACATCAAATTTGGAGCTTCATTTCGTAATCGGCAACTGCAAAAGGTTTGAAAGAGGTGCTAGTCAAAGCTTGTCAAAGTGAAGAAGAGCCATCGATGGAAATGGTGGCGGTGGAGATGCAAAAAGAAGAAGAAACAGAGGGAGTCTCCAGATCCTTCTACTTTCCACGTGGTCTAATGTTTAACACATGTTTCACTTAATTTGATTTTGTTATTTTCAGATTGTGTTTTCATTTGGGCTTCGTGGGCTTTGTAACACCTCTTTCTATTAATATAATGAAGGTTGAAAAAAAAAAAAAAAACTTTAATGAAAAAAAAGGTGATGTGTATCAATCATATACTAAGTTGGTGACGTAAATTATGACGTGCCATTCAAGCTCATCGAGTCAACAAAAAAGTTGAAAAACTAGAATAATAGCAAAACTTTTCTTCAAGATGCGATTTTGCCGAGAACGCAATTCAAAACCGAATCATCTTACAAAATCTTCATCTTACAAAATCTTCCTCTTCTACAATCTGATTCCAATCAAATCGAAGGTAATAATAATCGATTCCATGAAACCTTTTGAAGACGATGAGTGTGAATCCGAATCATCGAAAAACTCCTCATCGATCATCATTTTCGTCTTCTACAATCTGATTCCAATCAATTCGAAGGTAATAATAATCGATTCCATGAAACATTTTGCAGACGATCACTGTGAATACAATATTCAATCTTCGATTGTTCGATTTCGTTGAAGTCGAGAAGAAGGACGACTTATGATGTGATCGATTTGGTTATGGAGTTTACATGAGACGGTAACGAAACTCATCCTATCTCTGACTTGAAGATCAAAGCTTTTGGTATTTTCGTAGATGGGTATTGCTTTGGCATCTATCATTTTGGAAATTAGATGATGATGTGCGTTTAGCTTGGTACGAGTTTTGTCTATGAGAGTTATGTTGCAGATATACAAGAGTTATGTTGCAAATCAAGTTTCGTTTCCAAGTTTGTATTGTGGTTCGTTTAATGATGTCTTGGTATTCTTAGATTTCTGGGAGTGGTTTTCTTAGAACAGAAACTTTGCAGGTCCGAAAGATTATTGCAATGCTTAGTCAAGATTTTTTATTTTATGGATGTATTATATTCGATATATATAATAGGACTCTTAAAATTTGTTCTTCTGGCTACCTTGTTGATGTTGGGTAGAATTCACCCTTCAATTATTTTATGGGAGATAGATTCAAGTTTTGTGTTGTGTGAAATTCGGTTTCGGAAAACGCAAAATGTAGTACAAAGATGCCCTCATAGACTTCTGAGAAAGATTTGGAATTCATTTACGTCATGACATGATGGAGGGTGCAATTGATGTTGACTGGAGAGATTTTTTCCAATACTTGAGTCGTATTTTGTATAGTTTAAACATGTGTTGTTTACTAATGAGATTTACTTAGGTTTTGTATCTTTTAGTGCTGACCACACTGTAAAGATTATTCATGTGTCGTACGCTTATGTTTTTGAGATTATCTTGCTTACGATTATTGTGAAAGACTTATACTTTGAATAAGAAACATGTGAATGGAATTTGATGTTATTCGACTCACTTTTGGAACTTAAGTTGATGATGAATAAGATATCATCCTCATCACTGCAAAATGCTTAAATTATGAATTTATGAAATTTCATAACATATTCATCCTCATTGTTGTGTGGAAAATATATTATTACCTTGATTACCAATTCATATTTTCTTCTTATATATATATTTAATATTGTCTTGGCGTCATAAATTAATTCACTGATTTTAGACTCCCAAATCTAACAATATGGCAATCACGTCTCAATCATCTTTGTTATCAAAGTTATTTTTGTAAATTGGATTAAATCAATATATATTTATTAACATAACAAAACAAATCATAGATTCGCAAAATAATGTAGTAGTTACTGAGCTTCGTATAAGGTAACTAAAAAACTATTAAATTAAAACAGGTAAATAATTAATACAAAAAATATTAGATATAATTAAAGATTACTAAATTAATCTACGTGAAAGATTTCAATGTCATATTAGACTAACTAAACATAAATTTAAATAAGTTCGTATCTAAACAATTAGGATAACATAATCATAATAATATTACTAGAATTGCTATTTATCTAACAATAATCAACTCGAAATTAGAAAAGAAAATATCGCAAATCTAAAGTGATCCTAACAAATATTTTATATACATATTTATTTCAAGTTACGAATCTACATTAATTAATTCAAAGATGTAAAATATTGATTTTATAGTTCATTTTCTATGTTTAGGTTGAGATTACTATATTCAAATTAGATGAATATATATTATGTTATATATTTGTATTTGCAAGAGACAAAATATTATGAAGCTGAAACGTTGCAAATCATCATTAACCGTTGCACAATCAAATAATATATGTTTAAGGCTTGGATGGAATCATGTAAGATTTGTCTACATTAGTGCGGACCCGAGTTTGTATTTTACAAGTTTATTCAATATAGAAATATTTGATTCTTCTTAAGTTCTATTTTAGGGTTTATCTTAGAACATGATGATAAAATTTCGAATATTTATGGATGTATGATATTATTTTTTTAGCACATATATACTAAAGCTTGATAATATTTCTTATGCCACATATATTATGATCTATGTAAAAAAAAAAAAAGTATTTTAGGTGATCGGCGGGTGTGTTTTGTACTTCACGTCACCATGTGCCCCGATTATATAACATAAGATCTAATAAAAAAAAAAAAGACAATGTATTTTAAATTAGTGGCTGATGTGTTTTTTACTTCCTGTCACCATGGGTCCCGATTATGTCACATATATTATTTCACATAAATAAGTGTATTAGTGATATTTTCCCAATAATTAACCCTACAAATTAATTAGGGATCCCAATTAATTATTTGAAATTTTTTATTTAGTTATCTTAATAATAAGAATCATTTATCTTAAATAGAGTGGTATAAGCTATTTAATTATACATTTTTCAAAAAATATATATATATACACATATTTAATTATTTTCTTTTTTTCCAGTTTAAAACTATTTTATAGAAAAATATTCTCTATTCATTTTATGTGTTGTCAAACTATCATTTTAATCTACTAAACTTTTTCAATTAATATTTACAGATAAATTTTAAATAATATTTAGGAGAATCGTAAAAAAAAAAATATGTAATTGGTAAATTATCTTGAGAAAATATCACTAATACACTTTTTAACTCATTTCTTTCAAAACACACTTTTTTGTTACCATTCTTCCAAAACTATACTTTGAAGTTTTAAATACCACTTATCATTCTTAAATCCTAAACCCTATCAATCAAATTCACTTTTATTTATAAAGTTTTAGGATTTATAATGGTGGTTTTAGGGTTTAAAAACCCTAAAACCAACAATTTAAACCCTAAAAATAGTTTCCACCCCTAAAACTAAAACCCTAGAAATCATAAGTTAATTAAACCCTAGACCAAACCTACACCCTAAACCCTAAACCCAAACCCTAAATCCAAAATCATAAACCCAATTAACAAAGTTAAAAGAGTCTAAACACATAAATTGAAGGGGGAATTGCTGTTTACAGACTATAATTTGAATTTAAATGCAATTCTGTACCCCATTTGAAAAATATTGCAAATGTAGACCCTTGCTGGACCTACAGAGGGGTAAATTGTCTACTTCTACCCTCGCGAACATACAAAAAAACGGAGCCATAATGACGATTTTAACCTTAGGTCTGCTGGACTGTCCCGAACGTCTGCTGAACTACTTATTGTTTTGATTTTAATTTTAAAATTATGTAAAAAATATTTTGATGAAAGAAAAATTAAAAACATCTTAAAACCGATGATTGCAGTTTGTATAAAATTAAATTTGGAAAAAAATAATTAATATATTAAAAGTTTAGTTGGGGGACAAATCCGATTGAAATAAAAATTTAGCAAACGTACCTGAAAGTCTGCTCAACAAGAAAGTTTGAAAATTTTAATTTTAAAATTATGCAAAAAATATTTTGATGAAGGAAAAATTTAAAAAATCTTAAAATAGATTATTTTAGTGTGTGTAAAATAAAACTTCGAAAAAATAACTAATATATAAAAAGTTTGGGGACAAATAATGAAAATTGAGCAGACGTAACCGAAAGTCTGCTCAACAGTTAATTTTTAAGATTTTAATTTCTAAATTATGTAAAAAATATTTTGATGAAGGAAAAATTGAAAACATCTTAAACTAAAGTATTGTAATGTATATAAAATAAGATTGATGTAAGATATATGATTTAGCAAAGATTTATGTATAGATTATTGAAAATATTTTGCAAGTCTATTAGCAGACTTACGTGTTACGTCTGCTCGTACCGAAAATTTTAACCTAACCGGTTTTCAGAGAAGTAGTATATAAACTAATTTGAAGGCTGTAGCCCTAATTTCGACATAACGAGTTTTGGCCTCTCTAACTAAAACAGTGGCCCTTTCTCTCTCTTCTCACGCATCTCCGTCTCTCGCCACTATATTCTCTTCTCCGCCGTCGTATTATGGGGAGATTCAGCTGCAGTCAACCGTCCAGCAGCAAAGCCAGCTGGCCGGAGGGGTATTGGGATGACTATAAGTCCGTCGATAAGCCAACGACCCGATCTGCGAGATCCAGGATTCCTTCTGTCCGCAACTGTGGTATGTCTCCGGTGACCTAAACATCCACTGCAGATCTGAACCCGGGTAGGGTATTCTACGGATGCAAGAACCATAAGGTACAATATTAATCTGGTTTCTGGTTTTTGTGTTTCTATGTAAACGTGGTAGTCAATTATATCGTAGTCAACGATATCATTGTTCTCATGATTTTTTCGTATAGGATGGTGGACATCATCTATTCAAGTGGTGGGATGAGGCTTTGATCGAAGAAATACATGGCTTAAGGTATGCTGTTAACAAACGATCATCAGTTTTACAAATCTTCGGAATAGAATCATTATTTGTGTCCCATACAGATCATCTATAGATGATCTGAAGGAATCTATGGTCGAGAGGCTTGCTGGACCAAACTACTGGAAGAATACCTTTGTCTTCGTCGATCTGAAGCATGTGCTCACTGTTGTAATCGTCATAGGTTTGATTTCGTATCTTTTGTTTAAAAACTAGTAGATCCGGTTTCTGTAATAATCAGATCTATGTATTTTTGCGAACTCGTATTCTGAATTGTGCCGTCTGCTGGTGAGACGTAAAGATTAGTTTGCTGCATTACATGTAAAATCTAGGTTTTACAGCAGACTAACCTGTAAGTCTGCCGATTCAAACGAATAGGAATGGGTGGGACTCGAACTTTTGGGGGAAAAATCTAGGTTTTTCAGCAGACTAACCTGTAAGTCTGCCGATTCAAACGAATAGGAATGGGTGGGAAACGAACTTTTGGGGGGAAAATTCTAGGTTTTTCAGCAGACTAACATGTAAGTCTGCCTATTCAAACAGATAGGAATGGGCGGGAAACGAACTTTTGGGGGGAAAATCTAGGTTTTTCAGCAGACTAACCTGTAAGTCTGTCGATTCAAAAAAATAGGAATGGGCGGGAAACGAACTTTTGGGGGGGAAAAAATCTAGGTTTTTCAGCAGACTAACCTGTAAGTGTGCCGATTCAAACAAATAGGAATGGGCGGGAAACGAACTTTTGGGGGGGGGGGGGAAATNAAACAAATTAATGGGCGGGAAACGAACTTTTGGGGGGAAAAATCTAGGTTTTTCAGCAGACTAACCTGTAAGTCTGCCGATTCAAAGAAATATGAATGGGCGGGAAACAAACTTTTGGGGGGGAAAAATCTAGGTTTTTCAGCAGACTAACCTATAAGTCTGCCGATTGAAACAAATAGGAATGGGCGGGAAACGAACTTTTGGGGGGAAAATCGAGGTTTTTCAGCAGACTTGCAGGTAAGTCTGCCGCTTTAAAAATTATGGATGATCTATAAACGAACGTTTGGGGGGGGGGGGAATAATCTAGGTTATTCAGCAGACTTACCTGTTTTAATTGTGTATGGAATTTTCATTCATTAGCAGACTTAGGTGTTAGTATGTTAGTGTTAATTTTAATCGCTGAACTGGTAAAAAACTAATTAGCCGTGTTAATGTAACTGAACCGGTGCAGTTTTACCGTGAAAGATCGCGAATCGTACTGAACCGGTGCTATTGTACCGAACCGGTGCAGTGAAAAAAAAAAACCGTAAGTCTTACCCTAATATAAATACGTATTTTACTGTTTTGTTTTTTTTTTTACCATCTATCTAACCCTAACTCTTCCACATTTGCTCTGAGGGTGATTTTCGGCGCCGGATATCAAGTTCCTAACTCTTCCACATTTGATTACGTCCGTCGTTTGACTTCACATCCACCGCCGCTCGAGATTTTCGGTTCCCGTTATCAAGTTCCTGTTCCAGTTACTCCGCCGCCGTAAAGGTAAACGTCGTCGCCTGAGCATTTCAGTTACTGTCTTCTTCTACCTATACTTCTTCTTCTTCTTCTGTCTCTTTTTTTCCTTCGATTTTGAATCTGTGAAGGCTTCTCAGAAAGTCATCTTTCTCCGGAAGAATTCTGGGGANCTGTTCCAGTTACTCCGCCGCCGTAAAGGTAAACGTCGTCGCCTGAGCATTTCAGTTACTGTCTTCTTCTACCTATACTTCTTCTTCTTCTTCTGTCTCTTTTTTTCCTTCGATTTTGAATCTGTGAAGGCTTCTCAGAAAGTCATCTTTCTCCGGAAGAATTCTGGGGAAGACATCTTTGTTAGTCTTCTCCTTAAGAGTTCTGGGGAAGACTTTTCTGGTAGTTCTCCTTAAGAATTCTGGGAAGACTTCTTTGTTAGTCTTCTCCGGAAGAATTCTGGAGAAGACTGACCTGAAAGTCTTCTAAAGGAGAATTCTGGGGAAGACTTCTCTGTTAGTCTTCTCCTTAAAAATTCTGGGGAGACTTGTCTGTTAAGAATTCTGGGGAAGACTGACCTGAAAGTCTTCTCCTAAAGAATTCTGGGGAAGACTTCTCTGTTAGTCTTCTTCTTAATAATTCTGGGGAAGACTGACCTGAAAGTCTTCTCCTTAAGAATTCTGGGGAAGACTGACCTGAAAGTCTTCTCCTAACGAATTCTTGGGTAGACTTCTCTGTTAGTCTTCTCTGGAAGAATTCTGGAGAAGACTTACCTGAAAGTCTTCTCCTAAAGATTTCTCGGGAAGACTTCTCTGTTAGTCTTCTCCGGATAGTCTTCTCCGGAAGAATGGAGAAGACTTACCTGATGGGGAAGACTTACCTGAAAGTCGTATGGTTTGCGCATACTAATACTGTTACTAATACTGTTGTGTTTCTAGCAGATGGCTAATGACGGAGATCTTGAGTTTCCGAGGCGATTCTACACCAAGGGTTTGTAACCAAAACCGGTTAAAAGCATCAACTACTACTTCAATTCTCCTGATCTCTTCCGGAAACTCTCTGAGGTCCTGAATGAAGATGAATGGGCTGAGATCTCTGACTCACCTCTGGGTGTCTTCCTGAGGTATGTAGACCTCAACTTCGGATGGGCCTCGAGGCTGGTGCACTGGATGCTTAGTTTCCAGATCTAGTGCAACAAGAAGTATGAGATATGGAGTGTTGTTGGACAGAATCCTTGTAGGTTATCTTTGAATGAATTTGAACACATCACAGGCCTGAACTGTGAATATGTTGAGGCCCTTGAACCCGAAGTTCCTCTCACTAAAGAGGCGGAGGTGTTTTGGGGGAAGCTTGGGGTTAACCCCGAATGTGGCCAACAACCAGAGAACTAATAAAGGCGTGTGAGGACGCTGCAGATTGGCCTAGGGCAGATCGTATAAGGCTAGGCTATCTAGCTATATACATGGGTATGGTAGAGGCTCGGTCTCCCGGGTCTCCTACCCGTGTCAATCTAGCTCGGTTGGTGATGGATCTACCACGGTTTCTGGAATACCCGTGGGGGAGGCTGACTTTCAAGAACCTGATCACTGCTGTTAAGAGTGTTGACTTAGCGAAGTCATACACGTTGGAAGGTTTTCTTCCCGTCCTGCAGAGCTAGGTATACTATGCTATGCCCGATTTGGCAGCAGCATATGGTGAGCCAATCACTCCTGCTGTTCCTGGAAGACCTCTGCAGCTGTCTTACCAAGGCTCGAAGGGGCGTAAAAATTTCAAGTCTGTCATGCTGGATCAGGTTTGCTTCTCTTTCCCCTTTTTTTTTTTTGTTTTTGTTGTCTGATTTATGAGCCAAGTAAGTCTGCCAGTTGAGAGTAGACATACTTGGCAGACTGACAGGTAAGTCTCCTGAGTAGGTCTGCTTAACCGGGGCAGACGTACTCAGCAGACTTATTTGCAAGTCAGGTAAGTCTGCTGAGTACGTCTGCCTGTCAGTCTGCCAATTAAGTCTACTCTCAACTGGCAGACTTACCTGGCAGACTTACAGGTGCCAGGTAAGTCTCCTGAGTAGGTCTGCTCAATCGGGGCAAACGTACTCAGCAGACTTACCTGTCAGTCTGCCAAGTAGGTATCCATTTGTTATCTCCCTCTGAATTCCTCTCTGCCTGTCCTGCAGACTCGGTTTAATCACCTTGTACTCAAGGAGAGAGAAGAGATGTCACCTTTGTGGGATGATGATGAGGATGATGAAGATGAGGATGATGATGAGAAGGTTGATGCTCTCATAGGGGCATTTCTTGGAGATTACAATAAGGGACCATGAAAGTGGTCAAAGAGGGACTTTGCTGATGAAGGGTTCAAGGTTTCCAATGTGTCTGTTAAAAGGATGAAGGTTGAGGATGTGGTTGAAGGTAAAGGAAAGAAGAAGGCTCGGGAGGAGTCAGATGAAGAGGATGATGAGGTGGAGGATGTG
>OVAF01000844.1:0-30027 GCA_900406245.1 Odontarrhena argentea
GTGATTAATAAAAGTGGGTATTTGTGATTATGGGTATGGAAAGGTGGGTATATTAGATAATTACTCTTTCATATTTGCTGTCATTCCAGCCCTGCACTGATTTATAATAATTTGCAATTAAAGAAAGAATTATTTTAGTTTAGTTTAGTTTATAATTTGGAATCGATTTTTCCAATGATTTTGTTTAGTCAGCGGAGACTAAAAAGATTTGAGTCAACTCTAAAGAATCAGGGCCACATGCATAGCCGCGTAGAGTGCTTATCCAACTTCTCACGCATATAATTTCTTCAAGGCTCCAAGATAGAGCCTTGTCGGTTTTTAATTACTACTTGATTAGGTATTTGGTAAGTAATTAAAGATGTAACGTATGTTTTATGTTATTTAACATAAAATATAACACATACACATTCCTTCAAAATGGTAGGACGTGAGACGTGAGACATTCTTCAATCTTGCTACTTGTTGTTGCAACGTGAGCTAGTCATTGGTGGGAGGTGCATATATATATAGTGATATAGATTCATTCATTATTTGATGAAAACAGTTACAATCTTTAATTATATTGATGAAATAATATTTTGGAGCACAAATTTGTATGGATTACTAATCATAATTTAACTATACTTATTATAATTCTATGCTATTGGTATATTGGACTACTTACTTTCTTTTAGAGTGGAATTTCAAAAGTGATCAGATACATAAATATATAAAGTTAAAAAAGGATGAATTACATATATTTCGGTTCAAAAAAAAAAAAAAAATGAATTACATATATTTTTGGTACGTATCGCTAAGACAAAACTATGGATGAGATTTTTTCACGAGTCATCATTGGTGTCTAAATTTCTGGTAGTAATGAGCAAATCAATTTCTTTTCTTCTTCATCATCATACTAAATGGCTTAACTCCAAGTCTCCAACTACACTTATAATGCCGATTGAACCGTCTATTATGATCTAAAATATTGTAGAGAACTGCCTATCATAGATATAATGTAGATTGAACCGTCTATCGTAAATATAAAATTTATGGGGAAAACTAAACCGTGAAATCGTTTTTTAAAATTAGTTATTTAAATAAATATATTCATGTAATGAGAATTTGATCTGAAAAATAAATTTAAAAAATGGTCATCCCATTCCATTCCATTTGGAATCTGTCCTAAAAAGAACCTTACGCAAATCTAAACAACGTGCCATTTAACATATGTACAAATTAACATCGTGTTGTTTTTTAACTAACACATATGACATATCCAAACATCACTTTCCTCAAAGGATAAAAGCAAAAGGTTCGAGTCCACGCTAGTTCCCAGATTCGTTGACCCATCTCAGATCACGAATCCGATGTCAGAAACCGCCGTACCAATCGAGTGGGATGTTGAAGACGACGACGATTACGATGATCTCGAAGAAGAAGACTCTTCACCGCCCACACAATCATCTCCACGACCGCCAATTTCGTCCAATTTCGAGAAAGATCGACACTTGGTGTATTTACAGATGATGTACGAGTTGCTTCCGTATCATTATCAATCACAAGAGATCAATCGTCTCACTCTCGCTCACTTCATTATCTCTGGTCTTCACTTTCTCGGCGCAACAGATCATGTTTGTTAATCTCCTTCGAATCTTGAGCTCTGTTTTTTATTTGCTTTATCAGTTTCGTGTTCTGAGTTTGCCACTGGTTGATGAAGGTTGATAAAGATGTTGTTGCAAAGTGGGTTTTGTCCTTCCAGGCTTTGCCTAGTTGCAGAGATGCAATGAAAAAAGGTATCTTTCTTGCATTTGATGACTTGTTACTGAATTGTGCTAGTGATCTTAATACTGTGTTATTGTGGTTGAGAATCTTGAGAGTTTCTGTTTCTGTAGGAGAATTTTACGGTTTCTCTGGTTCAAGGAGTTCCCAGTTTCCTCATGATGAGAATGGGGTAACATACTAATATTATGTCTATATCTTACAAGATCTACTTTGATTTGCATTTATGTTTTGGATTTATATTAGTCTTTGGTGTAGGATTTAACTCACAACGGTAGCCACTTGGCAAGCACTTACTGTGCGTTGGCGATTTTGAAGGTCATTGGGCATGATCTCTCGATGATCGACTCTGAGTCGCTAGTGTTGTCTATGAAGAACCTTCAACAGGATGATGGAAGGTATTAGTTTCGAGCTTGAAAGCATAATACATTTGTAGTGCTGTGATAAGTTTCTAATTTGGTTGTTTAGTTCTAAGTTTTTTTGAGTTGACAAACGTTCTTCATTTGCACCTGAACAACTCTAGGAAGCCTGGTTTGCATTGTTCCTGAATTATGTGGTGTGCGTCTGCATATAATGACTAATGGCGTAACTGGGTCTGAATTGGGTTTCTTACTTTGTTTGTTTTGCTACAGCTTCATGCCTATACATACGGGAGGAGAGACGGATCTTCGGTTTGTATATTGTGCTGGTAAGAAATAGCTTCTAACAGGAATTACAGACCATGTCTTTATACTTTTTAGTAGATCATCATTCTAGTTTTTTATATTTGGATCAGCTGCAATATGTTACATGCTGAATAATTGGAGTGGAATGGACAAGGAGAAGGCTAAGAATTACATATTAAACTGTCAGGTTTATTTCTGTTCTGACAGTGGCTTTATCATAATTTTCGTCCTTTGACATTCTTGTACAACATTCTTTGTGCAGTCATATGATGGTGGCTTTGGGTTGATCCCTGGGTCTGAATCTCATGGTGAGTTGAAAACAATTCTTCTATTATCTTTAGCTTCATTTTTGTCAATCTGCAGTCGAAGTAAGTAGCACATCTTTCATGTGAGTTGACTAGAAATTGCTACTGATACTGAATTGGTCATGTGAGGGCTATAGATTCCTAAGCTGTTTCATTTTTGTTTTACTTCAAAAGGTTGACTAATTCTTCTGTTATGGGGCCATTGGGTTTGTTTGACTCTGCCGGTCTGTGATGTTTACCTACGTTTTGTAACTTAGTTATTCAGGTGGTGGTACCTACTGTGCTATTGCATCCCTTCGGTTGATGGGATTCATTGGAGATGATATCCTGTCAGATGGTGTAGGCAGTTCAATGATAGACCCTTCACTGCTTCTCAACTGGAGCCTACAGGTATTGGCTTCATAAATTGTGTTTGAATTTCTACCTTCTGATCTTACCTGGTAATATTACCTTTTAATTTCTTATTGATCCTGAGTGATCTGACAGTTTCTTCCTACTTGCCTATAGAGACAAGCCAGTGATGGTGGGTTTCAAGGTAGGACTAACAAGCCAAGCGACACATGCTATGCATTTTGGTTAGTCTCCTCATCTTTTGCTATTACGGGATCTGATTGTTCCTATCCGCTGATTCGGACATTTCACATGTATATAGGATTGGAGCTGTCCTTAAAATCATAGGAGGCGATGCATTCATCGACAAAGTTGCTCTGCGTCAATTTTTACTGAGTTGTCAGTCCAAGGTACCTCTTCTTGCAGAAATCTCATCTTAACTCTTTTAGTTTGTAAACTGAACCTAAGCTTAGAGTTATTTAGCTAATGTATAATACTAATAGCATTCTATAGACAAAAAGATATATGACATGTTAGGATGATTTGGTACATTTTCTTCATTGATTCACGATCATTTAGTGGTGCTAACGTCATTGCTCATACATTATTGTGTCCAGTACGGTGGATTCAGTAAATTTCCTGGACAATTACCAGATCTGTACCATTCATACTACGGTTACACGGCTTTTAGCCTCTTGGAGGAACCTGGGTTGAGTCCTCTATGTCCTGAGCTAGGATTACCACTTCTTGCAGTCTCGGGACTCTGATGTTTTAGACTTCCTTAAACTCAAGGTCACATTCTTCTACCACCACTTGTAACCTTTATTTCAACATTCAGTATTGTGATTCACTCGGTTTTAGCAGTTAGTTTCAGTAAATTGCATACAATGTTCAATGATTGATTTATTGGCTCTCCATATAGTAACATTCCCCAAATATAATTGCTGAACATGATTTGTTCTTTCTATCAATTTCCGTTATAAGAATGTAGAATCAACTTTACAAAATGATGATACCCCGAAGTGTAGTGGTTAGAAGTAGTAACATTTGCACTTGTTTAAGACACTTGGATGGATGCAAAAGTAACAATTTTCAGACATAAAACTATATGATTGGGGACAAAATCCTGAAGAAGAAAGAGATTCCCCACTTGGTTTCTCAATAAGTCTTTTGTCTTTATTCACTTCTCGTGTTGATTCCACTTCATCGGTTGATGTTCAAACTTCAAAGTTTCAATGCTGTAAAAAGAAATATTCTCACTGTAGCGAATGATCTCGAACTAATCAAACAAGTTAATTAAGAATTCTTATCTTAACTTTTCTCTTCACATGTTCTGTTTACCTTTATAAACTCTATATTCGATACTTTGCATTAATTCCTTTTTAAAAGTGAAAAAGTCGGTTTAGGATTAGAGTGATGGTGAGTTCGTGCGTTTTTCAAAAAAAATGTCAACCACAACAGTGTAGTAATTACGAAACTACGAATCCTAAGTCACACATCTTTATTCTTTATCTAAAAGCTTGATTTGATTGAAAGATTCACAAACTTTGCCTAAACAAATTCTTTATCCACTGAAAAATAATAATTTACAATCTGTTTAATCTAATGACAAGCCACAAAACATTTAGACCAAAAAAATGTTGATGATTATGGCACCAAATTAGATCTACAAATGACAAAAATTAGCAAAAAATGTAAAAGATTTTAACAATTCTGATTCTTTCAAAAGCTTGGATTTTTACCATAGTAGCCCTTGAGTTCTTCAGCTTCTGAAATCTCCAAAACTTTCTTCTTGTAAAGCTTCTCCTCTGCGTCTCTCAAGAACTTAAATCTCGACATTGGAGATGATGAAAATGATGATGACGATGATGGTGAATGATGTGAAGACAATGGAGATGATCTCACTAGCTTGTTGAACTCAGCATCACTCCATGACTCCATCAAAGGAGTGTAAGGAGGAGTGAAGAGTGAAGGAGAAGCACGAGGAGTAAGAAAAGGAGGAGTAGCAACATCACTTTCCATATTAAGAAACAAATCATTCAAACTCGTTCCTCTAATAGAAACCCCATCTTCAGATTCCATTTCTTCCACTGTTTCCTCCATTATTGTGAACAGAAACCTCGGCACAAGCCCCGGACCCACATTCCCAAACCCACCAACATCTTCAAGTGAACAATGTTGCTGAGTTTCAATGAGTTTAGGATTTGAGAAAGAGGAAGAAGAGGAAGATGGAGAAGAAGAAGGGTTTGTGCTACTACAACAGAAGATGAAGAGAAGCTCTCTGGTTTGAGGGGTAGAATAGTCATTTCTCAAATCAGGTCTTCTCTTCTTACACCAAAGCAAGTAGTAAAGCTCAGCTAGAAGAGCTAGTAGTAAACAACCAAAGACTATGCTTAGAGCTAGTCCTACACTACTCAAAGATCTCATCTTTCTTCTTCTAGATAAGATTCAACTCTCTTATTCATCCTTCTTACATCAAACCCAACTCAAAGATAACACCTGTTTCACAAATCAAAATGAACCAAGAAAGGGAAAAGATGAGAAAGAAAACAAATAACAGTCAAATGTGAAAATGTTGTGGTAGGATTTTGAGAAGAAAGGGTTTTTGCAGACAAGAAACCAGATTTATGTGAATTGTTAAAGTAAATGTAGAAAATGGGGATTTATTATATATAGTGAGGTGTGTGAAAGTGAAACTTACCCTCTCTTCTTTTGTTCTTGAAATGAATAAAAAAACAACAAATGATTATGATTTTTTACCATTAAGGAAAGATACTGCTTACCAGTTACCATTTCTTTTTGGGAAATTTCATTTAAAAAATATATATATAGTTTGCCACTTTCTTATCAAATGAAAAAACAAATTATAACTAAGGTTTATTTCTATCTTAAGTTAGTTTCCCCTTACAAGTGACTTGGCCCAAGTGGCAAGAGGTAAGTCCGCTGAAGCAAGAATCACCAGTGCACCCGGGATCGAGCCCCGCTCCCTACACACTCTGCAATATGCAGGACATGGCTATTGGGTCAGCCAGTTGTGGCCCAANATCAAATATTGTTGATAGGCATTTAAAGGCTTTATTAAAGGCTTTGAACCCATGTGAGGCATATGCAACTAATATGTGGCCTAAACCCATGTGAGGTATATCCAACTAATATGTGAACTTGGTAAGAAAGTAGAGTGAGATTTGGTTGCTATTGATTACCAAAGTCAAGAGTCAGTCAGAGAGTTTACCAGATCCGGAGGTGTCAGTGATTCCACTTCATTTATTTATGTGATTTTTCGTGATGTGCCATCATCGAATTATTCAGCCTCTTTTATAAACCAATCACACGTTCACTTAGTAGTAGTATTGATATTGGTATAACATTTTTTTTTACATATGATTACTTCCACTTGATTTCATTGAATCCATTTGTATACTCTCGTATTTTGCACTTGAATTTATTCATCCAATCTTAATGCATCGAAAACCGTTTATTCACTCAGATTTGTTTCTTTCTATGCCGGAATAAATATACCATCCAACATGTTTGTGAGCTTTTATTGTAAGTCTCACAAAGTAATGATTTTCGATGCATTTGGTTATTTGGAAGTTATGACAAAACTAACCAAGTTGGTTGGAGTCAGTTCTCGATACATAACCAGATCCGGAAATTAGTATCTTGGTTTATGAATTTTGGATTAAGTAAACTTTCCACCCTATAATAACTCATAAACAGACATACTGTACTAAACTTTCAAGCCTAGCTCGCTATGGTAACCGGAGAATTTTGATTTTAAATGTGTTTAGGAGGCTAGCTAACAAGTTCTACATCAAGTCATCAAAGATCAAGACTCTGCTAACAATCACAAGGCCAACCACCATCAACCTTGTCTCTTTCCCGACAAAAACACAAGGATACTTTCCCCTTGGTGTTTTGGGGCTTGAGATTTAATCTGCCATTGGATTCTAGAAGTTTGTGCTACTCAAAGCTCACAAATGAAAAATGTCTCTTCATCATCAAACCACTCTTCCAAAGCTATGTCGTTCATGCACTTATAGCTCCACCATTCACTCTACTTACAAAGTGTCAAGAGCACTTCAAGAATAATAAATGAAATACAATTAGTTTGGTGACCGAAAAAAAAAAAAAATTGTTTGCTTTCCACTGGCAAACTGTCTTCTCTTATTTTGAATCAGTTGTTCAAAAATCTAAATTCTCACTCTAAAAATAACTACATCAAGTTCAAAAACTTAATATCGATATAATTTATCGGTACTTTAAATAATTATTGTCAATTTGAATGGTAACACAAGTAACAAAAATTATTGTCAATTTGTAGCCTACATGTCACACATTCACATGAAACGAATCCAACTGTATTTAATAGATCTTTAAATGAATAGAGTATGTAAAGTTAGCTATTTAAACTAATAATATCTTCTTTAAAATTGCTAGTCAAATGATCTAACATATAAGTAATAATTTTTCTACAATTTTGTTCCGCGGAAACCATTCTATTTTGAAATTCAATTAACTTACTACTCGTGACTATATTGTGTAGTTAATCAATCATTATCCCACGAATTCCACATGGCATTACTACATTTGCATTTTCTTTTGGACACGCCTTAACCTGAAGCTTTTCCCCCAAATTTCAACTAAAACAGAATTTAATCCATTAAAAAATTAAACAATTAAGTTCCCACCACAGCTTTATTAAAACAAAAAATTAATCATTATCATCACCATTATCATGAATATTCAAAATTGTGAATCACACAATTTCTTGATTGCTATTTGTATTATTAAGCGATCGATCCCTCACTAAGGAAAAAAAATATCAAATATTATCCATCTACCTTAAGATCTACGGACAGTCTCACAAACACACAAAGACAGCTTTTCTACAACTTAAAGTACCCAAATTACCCTCCATTCAGATATAGACTGCTAACTTGAAATACCGAAATTACCCTCGGTCCAAAGATAGACCGGTACGTGTCCACCCAACCTAGCTTTCTACGTGTGTATGACTAGGCAGGTAGGCCCCACTTTAGCAACCCGACAAAACTAAAACTAATTAATTTCTTCTTCTTCATATAAAAATCGTCGTCTCTTCTCCTTTTCTCAGAGTTTTTTGTTTTTTTTTTGTTTGTTTATTTAGCCATTAGATATTTTCCGACGAAAAGATGGGGATTCTCAACGACGACGCCGTTTTATTCGAGCCGGGAAAAATCTCCGGCGATCCTAGTATCGTTACCGTGAATTGTCCTGATGAATCTGGTCTTGGTTCCACTCTTTGTAGAATCATCCTCGAATTTGGTCTCTCCATTACCAGAGCAGGTACTTTAATTTGACCTCGTTTTTTTGTTTTCATGTTATTTTCTGTTATGTTTTTCCAGAATATACTCTGTTTTGTCGCTTACCTTTCAAATATTCAATAATATTCCAAATTTGATTCTGTTTTTAAAAATGTTTTTGATTGCAGATTTTTCTACAGATGGAAGATGGTGTTACATAGTGTTTTGGGTTACTCCTGAGAATAGCTCTGTTAAAATCGATTGGGAGAGTTTGAAGAATCGTCTTTTGTCTGCTTGTCCATCTGCTCTAGGATCTTTCTACTACTCTCTTCAGTCTAATGTCTCTAAGCCTCCTCCTCTTTATCTCCTCAAGTTCTTCTGCCGTGACAGAACAGGATTACTTCATGGTTTGTTCTTTTCCTTCTTGTGTCCTTTTGTCTATTTCGTTGAAATGGGTCACTAAAATTTGGTTTCTTTTTGTGATTGTAGATGTTACTAAAGTGTTGACAGAGCTAGAGTTCACAATCCAAAGAGTCAAAGTTATGACGACACCAGATGATAGAGTTTTGGATATGTTTTTCATCACTGATGCAATGTGAGTTTTTGTGATTGTGATTCTGATATGTATTGTTTTTATGATTCACTAATTAACTTCTGTTTGTGTAATAGGGATCTCTTGCATACGAAGCAGAGGCAAACTGAAACGTGTGATCATTTAATGGCTGTGCTTGGTGAACATGGTGTGAGTTGTGAGATTGAACTAGCTGGACCTGAGTTAGCGAGTGTGCAACGGTTCTCTTCACTTCCTCCTGTGGCTGCGGATGAGCTGTTTGGTGTAGATGGGTCGGATGTTAGCTCTAGCTCGAGCTCTAACAAAGCGGTTATTACGGTTGATAATCATTTGAGCCCTGCGCATACTTTGCTCAAGATTCATTGTGTTGATCAAAAGGGGCTTTTCTATGATATCCTCAGGACTTCCAAAGACTGCGATGCTCATGTACGTAAGACTGATTTTCACATTGTCACTGGAAATTTCATTTGATGTTGGTCTTGTGATAATAGCGTCAGTTAGGGGTGCCAATCCGGTTTTTCGACTCAGTTTCGGGTTTACCATAACCGATTGGTATTTATATTCTTGATCACTGTGTAGTTTCGAGTAGTTTCTACCTTTGATGCCACTATAATGGAAGTTAAGATTGCCAGGCTTGTTCATTATTTCTGGTTTAATGATTTGTAAAACTCATGTATACTTGTCTTTTGTTCTTGGTTCTTGTAGATTGTCTATGGTAGATTCTCCTCAAAGGTTAAAGGCTACAGGAATTTGGAGTTGTTTGTTCGAGGTACAGACGGCAAGAAAATAACGGACCCAAAACATCAAGCCAACTTCTGTGCTCGTCTTAAAGAGGAAATGTTGTGTCCTTTGAGAGTGATAATTGTGAACCGAGGACCAGATTCTGAGCTGTTAGTAGCCAACCCTGTGGAGCTATCGGGAAAAGGAAGACCACGAGTATTCTATGATGTCACACTCGCCTTGAAATCATTAGGAATCTGCATCTTCTCCGTAAGTATATTACATTGTATTTTCTAAGCACTATTCGAGGTTGTTCCGGATTTTTTAAACTGGGTTTGTGTTTCTGTAGGCTGAAATTGGGAGGCATTCAACTTCAGATCGACAATGGGAAGTTTATAGATTTCTTTTGGATGAGAGTCGTGAATTACCGTTGTCTAGCCTCCGTGCAAGAAATCAGGTAGTGGAGAGAGTAACAAAGACACTTATGGGTTGGTGAAGTGAAGTGAAGTGAAGTGAATGTGAGAGAAGTTTCATGAAGTATCCTACCCTAAGGACCAAAGGATTGCGGCTCTGGATCGATGAAGGGTCAGGTCAAAGTAACACATTGTGATTCAGAGTTTCAAGGTCATTTGATTACTTTTGTGTGGAGCTAATCGCGTTGTAAAGATATGGTAAATTGTATAAGGATTAACCGCAATTGCGATAAATGCTTTGTAACTCACTTTGAAAAGGTAATTCGAATCTGCTGCGACCACAGATACATTGCCAAAGTGACATTACAAGAGTGTTGCATGGAGTCACACCGTCTTGAATGTGCAATGACTTGAGGACTAGTCCCAAGCCAGGTTAGAATCGAAAAGCAGCAGAGCTAGGTGCATTTATACATTAGAAGATGGAATGTGCAATCCTGAACAAGTTAGTTTGTGTTTGTGTTGTTGTAACAAAGATACTAGAGTATCAAATACACAAAGTTTGCAAACAAAATTCTAGTCCTGTACAACTTTACATTGAAACATCAAGAGATTGATTACACTATACCAAAACTTTGCGATTCTCTACCAAGTCATAATCATATCTGATTGATGCATCATCTTCAATCTACTCTCTTCCTTTAATCTTGCCTTCTCTTTAAGATGTTGAACTTCCATCTGAATCTTGTCACTCCCCATCTCTTCTTTCTCCATAGTCACTAACTTATCTCCATTGATCTCACCAAGTAACACTCTCCTCCTCAAATCCGGATTGTTACTATCTCCCATGTTGAACAAAATCGATCTATACTTACCCTTTTGAGGTCCCAAGAAACAGCCTAACTTCTCAAACATCACAGATTCTACCGAAACAGCGACAACCGAAGGATCACAAGAAACAACTCGTTTCTTCATCTCAATCTCAACAACCTCATTGGCCACTTTAGCTAAAGATGTTTGTAGAATCTCACGCACCTTGTCTCTCTTTGAATCTCCAGTCTTCTCCATCTGTCTTTTGCCGGTGGCGTAAAGAAACGTTAGCCAAAGATCCCAAAGAAGTCTTGACTCTGATTGGATTTTCGGGTTTTGGTGATGGATGAAGAATCTGAAACTCTCTCCAATGGTGGTTGTGCAGAGTACGTCGCAAGCAAGAGACTCAGGAGCTTTCTTTAAACTATTCATGGCGTCGGTACACCTCAATACCTCTCGAGAATTCTTCTTGTCATCGGTTCTGGCAGACTTAGCCGCTTGAATTGCGGTATCGAACAAATCCAAGAACTCTTGTTTCTCCATTGTGCTCGACTCTTTCTCTCTCAGGATTTGATTAGGGTTTTTGAAGCAACGAAAGCGGAAAATGGATTTTAGAGAAAGAGAGTAGAGTAGAGAGTAAAAGACTATATATATGCAAGTACTTGTAGGTTTTGTTATTCTCGATGCTTCTTTGATTAACTTGCTCACCAAGTCTCTCTCAAGTTTAATTTTTCGTTTCTGTTTGTTAAACAAAAAAAACCATTTCTTTTTCATGTACGGCCTTTACAGATTAAAGCCATGTAAAATTTTATTTGATACCAAATACCGACTGTGGATCATGATATTTATGACTGTATTTGTGGATCACAATTGTCTTATAATTATCTTGTCTTATGATTGTAATTGTGTGTCATTTTAGTTTTTAGTTTTTTTCCCTATAATTTTTTCTTGCAGCGACCGCTAAACAAATAGAAATATTACATTTAAATATTTATTTGAATAATCTTTCTAGTTTTACTTTAAGTTTGAAATAGTTAAACTGAAATATTTATCATCGATACCATGTCAATTTAAAACATAGGTTCAAAGCTTTCTTAGAACCATAGTCCACAAATTTGATTTACCATAAGTTTAAAATCCATAAATAATGAAAGCTTTCATACGAGGTAGGTAAACAAATAATAACACTAATATGACAACGTTTTGCTACTCATTACATTACATTACACTATATATCTATGAGACTATGGCTTTACAGTAATACTCGAACCCTTCTTTGGCGTTGTTCACTAACCGAGAAGACCATCTTTGGCTTTACAGTACTTTGTGTCAAGTCTTTCATATGCATGTTCTCATTTTCTTTAAATATGGTTCATTCAAATAAATCGAAATAGTTTATAAAAATTAGCGGTTTTTGTTGACAACTTGACATTGACCAAATTCCAAATTAAAAAGGTGAAGCGTGGTATGGTTGGTAGGGTATTTTAGTCGTTTCGTTATCCAATCTCCAATCGGCGGCTAGTCTCCAGAGCAAAGATCCCCTCATCACCTCTCCTTCTCATATTTCTTCTTCATTCGCGAGATTCGTGGAAGATGACAACACCAGCAGCCACCGGGATTCGAACTCCGCTCTCCGGAAAAGAAGAAGGCGAGCTCTCCGCCTCCGACGAAGATGTATGACTCTCTTCTATTATTTTATCGATTTTTTTCTCATCTCCTGCAAATCTAGATACCTTTTCCTGCTTCTTAAGCAATATCCATCGGATTTTGTTGCTCGCTTGGTTATCGTTTTCTCTACTTTGTTAGATTCGCTTGTGCTCGTTTGTTTCAGTATCTCTGGGTATATCTTGTGCGACTCGTAGTAATTTTATCGTAGCTTTAGTTGCCTGGATGCGTTTGATTACCTGATTTCGAACCCTTAAAGTTTTCAACAATTTTAATTTTAAGGTACAACGGATGCAAACAAGTACGAGAGCTCCTCTCACTGAATATGTACCAGTTCCTTCAGCAAACAAAAATATCCAAATGCCTCAACCTGGTAAATTCTATTTCTCATTTGCTTCAGGCTCTTAGCTTTCTCTTGTTTTTTCCAAGTCCTCTGGGGAGTTATGAGCAAAATGAAAGACTCTGTATCTGCCTCGTGTTTAGGATCAGTGATTTTTCTGGATTTGCTTCCCCTACAGGGATCTTCTGATGCTTCACCATAGTTTTAGGATAGAGGATACTGGAGATTTGCAGATACCTTGATCAGTATCAAGCTATTAGAGCGAAAAGTCACTGCACAATGTGATTAGTCTTCACAGCTACTATTGTGTTGTCTATCGTGAATTACAAAGTCGTTTGGAACTGTTCTCGATAAATGTTGTATATGATTCAAGCTGTTCCTTTTTATTTTATGGCCACTTGTCAGGAAATGGTGGAGCTTTGATCAAACCTGCTGATGTTACACCGTTGAAGCCGACTCACCCTGGAGGCCGGATAATTGAAAAGAAGCAAACGACATCTGTTGCTGCTAAGCCTGCTGTTCATGTAAAGAAATTTCCTGTAAGGGGAAACACCAACAACCTAGTGATAAACTTCTCAGATGGTGATAGTGGTAGCGAATCTGATAGTAAAGGACCTCCACAGACATCAAAGATTCAACCAAAGGGAAACATATCTGGGAGTAGAAACCCGTCTGCGTTATTACAAACAAAGTTGAAAGGACCAAGCCAGATTGGTAACAGACCGATAACTAAGAAGGCATCGTCCACTAGCACCTTTAGTCATGCTGCGACATCTAAAGTTCCCAACCTTTCGCTTGCCAAGGAAATAAAATCCAATAAAAATAGTCATACCTTTGAAAGGAAGGTTAACAAAGATACACAACGTCGTGAACTGATTGTGGAGCCCAGTAGCAATAAACTTCAGGATTTGAGGCAGCAGATTGCACTTCGTGAAAGTGAGCTGAAGCTTAAGGCTGCTCAGCCAAAGCAGGATGCTGTTAACCCAAAAATTACTCCAGCAAGGAAACTTAGTATGATTTCTGATGATGGTAAACAGCTAGAACCATACGAACCTGCTAAGAAGCGCTTAAGAACTAGTGGAATTGACACACATCAGCCTGTTATTGATTACAGAGTGCCAACATCTACTGCTGCACCAATGAAAGCGCCAGTGATCAGTAAAAGTCTACTGCCAGGTGAGACTTGGGCTGTTTCACTAGAAAATCTTTTGGTTGAGGAATTCAGTTATTTATTTATTTATTTTTCCCCTGGAATGACTGATGTTTTCTGCAGGTATCAATGCAAATGCTAGCTGCGTACACCTTGGTGGTAGCAGTGATGGGATTAATCCGCCTGTTGTTTCTCAGCATATTGTAGAAGGCAATATAAGCTCAAGTGTCTTACCAAAAAGCGCGGTACGAGTCACTATTTTTTTTGTATTTGTCTAATTTTGAGCCTTTTTTTTGTTCTCAATGTATGTGTATTTCTTTTTATTCCAGAGCAAAACAAATCAATACGAAGGTGGAAGATGTACCCAGCCAGATTTTCCTGTTCATATGACTTCAAGTGATCAGTTGCTTAATATAGTCAATGGAAGCCATCAGGTTTCTTCTAGATCCTTACACAAGGAGTTGGATGCTGCTGATAGGATTTCGTGATCCTTACTTTTGTTTTTTTTTTGCTTGCAATTTAGCCTTGTTTCAACAATTCTGGCCTCTGGAACATCCTTGGAAATGCAACTGCTCCTGGACAAAGTCAATTGGATCTGCTATCTTTGACGAATCTAGAGGAATCTCTTGACCGAGAGTTGGAGGAAGCTCAAGAATGTAAACGCCTTTGCGAATTTGAAGAAAGGAATGCTCTTAAGCTTTATAGAAAGGCACAGAGATCTTTGATCGAGGCGAATGCCAGATGTGCAGAGCTTTACAGTAAGAGAGAAAATCTATCTGCCCACTATGGATCTCTCATTGTAGGTGACTCCAGATTGTTGCGACCTTCTATTCATCGTGAGCACCCTGAAGCTGGGTTTCAATTCTTGAATAATAGTAATGAAAACATCGATTTGACAACTAAAACAAGCACCCCTCAGCATACTCAGCTAGAAAGCAACCACAGATATAACAGTGAATATGGTGGCAATCATCCTTTACCTCATTCCCGTATTGGACAAAATTTGGGCTCAGAACTGTGCAGTGATCTTGATGCTAGTACCTCAGATGGATTGCCTTGCAGTAACAAGCAAACTGCAAGTAGACTATGCTCCCCCGCAAGTGATGCAAATATTTTGCCAGATGGTGAGTCGTTTCCAGTGGACCATGAATCTAGCGAAGGGAATCTTGGACATCACGCAGAAAATGTTGAGCAAACACTAGGCAATCAAAATTCTTTGCTACTTGAAGCATCATTAAGATCTAAATTATTTGAGCGGCTAAGTATGAGGGAAGAATCTAGAGGTGGCTCATCCTTAAATGGAGAGACGATGATAGATAGAGGGGATGAAAGTGATGTTGCAAGCGAACAAACCCAGAGAGAGGGCACTAGTCCTGTTTCGGAAAAATATCAGCAGAATGATTCTAGAGGTAAATAGTTTTGCTTACTTTTAATTTAGCTTTAAAAAGGGAAAAATTAACATGGAGATTTTGCAACTTGAATTTCAAGTGGCTACTCATGGAGATGATTGAGCTAATCTGTGGTCTCGTAGCATTTTCCAAGATGGTTGAACCAATATGTGGTCTCCACTTGCTTCACTTTTCTTTTTCTTTTTTCAGTAACGCATCTTCCTGTTTTCAAATTTAGAGGCAGACGCCGATAAACTACAAGGAAGTCCATCTGAACCACCAGTTGAACAGCGCACAGTCGAGGAAAAATCGCCGAGTCTTCAATCATCTGTAGATATGGAGTGCCAAAGGATTTCACCAGAGGATGACCTTTTATTATCTGTAGCTTTGCCAGGCCCTGTACTTCGGAGCACTTTTAACCATCTAAAAGTCCCTGGGTCTTGCATAACATCTCTGGAACCTGATACACTTCAAAACAAGTCATATAGCCTATACAATGATGAAACACAATGTAGGATTTTGACCGAAACTCCACTGTATGAGAAAAAGATTGGCTTCTACACCTATAATTTGAAGGTGAACCCTTTTCGGCCTCTCTGCATGTATGAGTTACGTGGAAGGTGCAATAATGATGAATGTTCTTGGCAACATTTCAAGGATTTCTCTGATGACAGTTTGCATCAAAGTCTGCATGATTCTCCTGGTACGGCAGAAAACGTGTACTTAAAGAGCTCTAGAAATGATATATTTGGTAGAATATCTTTATTTGTTGGTGTTTCAGATGGTAGAGTTGGGTCAATTTTACATCAGAAGAAACATAATTGTTCCAGAGGATCCCAGATTTCTGACATTGTGCTTTCACCAACTTATCTTGTCTGCTTGGATACGATGAAGGTTGATTCGTGGTCATGTGAGTCTGTTATAACTCAAAGACATGGACAAGTTTGGTGGAAGCACTTTAGTTTCTGCTTAGCCTCATCGGACACACTCTACAAAAATATACCTGCAAGGGAAAATGAAGGTCGAATTGAGGTCCTAGGAAATTCAAGAACGCACACATCATACTTCAGGATTAAACACAGCATGATGGTTTGTGTTTGTTTTCTCTTTGTTTTAACCATCAATTATGCTTATATTTAGCTTGCAGATCAGAGCAATGCAATGCTGTATCTTTATTGATGCTCTTACTACCATCTTGCTCTAACCTGTGTGGTGCATTCGTAGAATCTCCTTAAACAAGGTTCAGATGCTGCTGTTGGACCCGTAGAAAAGGCTCTTACTATTTTCTGCCGGGAAGTTGACCAGTCAGAAAGCTTGATCCAGGCAATATTGTTTGATTCCTGTCAATACAGTGTAGTATCAAATTTACCTCTCGTTCTAATTCTGCTTGCAAATATTTCAGGCCCTTTCTGTTCTTTCACGAGGTCTTGAAGGTGATCCAACTTCTGAGATTCTTTGGACTGTTTATCTCCTGATTTACTATGCGTATGAAGGATCAGATGGGGAAGATATGATGTCTTTTGGGGTATGTTGTTCTCTGCTGTGATATTGCCTGCATCTACATAGCCACACATGTGCATATGGTGATTGCTTTTTTTGTGTATCTTTGCACATGTGTCCATTCATATCAGGACATAAGAATATGGGTGATTGTGATACTTGTCGATTTATATTAGGACATAAGAATATGGGTGATTGTGATACTCAACTTAATTCATCCTGATGGCACTGGTTTTGCATAGCGTTTTACAGTTTTCAAATTTATGAATCTTCATTATTCTTAGTATTTGTTAATTTGTATCTTTACAATAGAGAATGCTTTGATGCTTTACAGTTTGGCTGCCTGGTTTATATGGGATAACTTTTCAACTCTTCAGGTCAAACGCTGTAGCAGATCATATGTA
The DNA here is from genome assembly GCA_900406245.1 of Odontarrhena argentea. Lineage (NCBI taxonomy): Eukaryota > Viridiplantae > Streptophyta > Magnoliopsida > Brassicales > Brassicaceae > Odontarrhena > Odontarrhena argentea. The sequence continues at coordinate 17,305 of OVAF01000844.1, forward strand.
ATATGGCTCATGTACATCAACAGTCGAGGACAACTTAACAGTCAATTAATTGCTTATGATGCTGCTCTCTCGGCGCTCTGCAACCATGCATCTGGGTCTATGGACAGAAATCATGCCAGCGCTTGCATATTAGATCTTTTGCTGCAGATGTTCAACCTTTTATACATTTCTGGGAATGTTTCAAAGGCCATCCAGAGAATATCCAAGCTTCAGGAACCAGCAGCAGCTCTTGATGACCCTGACTTTTCAATGATGTCAAACATTCTCACATGCTTAACATATACTGATAAATGTGTATTCTGGATTTGTTGTGTGTACTTAGTTGTTTACAGGAAGCTGCCTGATTCTGTTGTCCAACTACTTGAGATGGAGAAAGAACTACTTAACATTGAGTGGCCTTCAGTTAATTTGGTAGGCGACCTGAAGCAGATGGCTCTCAAAATATTTGATAAAGGGATGCGTTCAGTAGAACTCTATACCAATGATGGGTCATCGGAAGATAAAATAGAAGTGCAATATGCCGGATTATTTGCTCTGAACCGCGCGTTGTTTATGATTGCAGTTGGTGAGTTTGAAAACTGTAGGGATATTGTGAAGTCATCATTTCAACTTTACCCAGCTAGCTTGGAGCTGAAACTGTTAGCAGCTAGGATGAAGCCAAATGAGTCGAAGGAGTTGTTGTTGTCTGGGTTTGAAGAGCTTCGCAAGCAGGAACCAAAAGAGGCTTCAAGCATACAATGTATATGGAATCAGTACGCTGAATATGCTTTGCATGGAGGAAACGACGACTTGGCAAGAGAACTCATGTCCCGTTGGTATGGGTCTGTATGGGATGCATTGCCATGTAAGAAAAAGACAGTAGTGGCTAATGAAGAAGGTGATGATAGTTTGCTGGAATCAGGTTTATTAGATCTTAATGCCAAATCGGAACAGCTGGATGTGATGTTTGGATATCTTAATCTCTCTCTCCATTATGTGCTGCAAAGTAACTGGACCGGGGCTAGCTCAGCCATTGACCAAGCGCTGATAGCTTCAGATCCTGAGCATTTTATGCACTGTCTGAGGGAACACGCTGCGTTTCAGCTAATTAATGAGCTGCAAAGAACGGGTGGGTTTCCAATCAACCTACAACTGAGATTACTCAACTCTTATTTGGACCGGGCAAGTGCTTTGCCTGTGAAAGAACCACTATCATGGAAATTCATCAGCAACAGCACTGAGAAACCGAGAGTCAGGAAACTAGTAACCAACCTTCTGGCACCAGTCTCATCTGAACTGTTAGTGGTAAACACGGTTCTTGAAGCATGGCACGGACCTTCGCTTGTACCCGAGAAGCTAAGTAAACAAAAGGAACTAGTGGAATTTGTGGAAACAATCTTAGGACTGGTTCCATGCAATTACCCGCTAGCTTTATCTGTAAGTAAGCTATTAAGGAAAGACGAGAAAAACTCAGATTCTGGTTCTTCCTCGGGTATTCACTTCTGGGCAGGTATGAATTTGGTGAGTACAATTTCTTGCGCCGTACCAGTAGCTCCAGAGTATATATGGGTAGAGGCTGGAGAAATATTGAGCAGTATCAATGGCTTCAAGACAAGAGCAGAGAGATTCATGAGTAAAGCTGTGTCTGTATATCCAATGTCTGTGAAGTTATGGAGATGTTATCAGAGTATATCTAAAAGTATAGAAGAGAGAAGAGGCATCGAGGCCGAAGAAGAAGCCAGAAAGAAAGGAATCAAGTTGGATTGAAAATTGAAAAGCAGACTCTTTTGTTATTTCTCCCCTGTAGAGGAGTGAATATAGGAAAGGGGATTTTTGGAGAAAGAAATGGGAGTATAGTTTTGAACGGGTAAAGTGAATGCCAATTATAGTTTTAAGTTTTAACACATGTCCTTATTTTTCTGATTTTAGCTTCAACTTCTTTATGAAAAAATTTAATTTTGTTTTCCTTTTAGATGTTGTCACTCTATTATAATGATGACAAGTTTTGTTCCTTTTATTACTGGAGCGTAATTATACCTGTACTACTAATGAAATTTGGTAGAGGAAGTTGAGTGCAAGAGAATGATGAAAGACTCAGATACACATTTTGTATGTATAAAAGATTAAAGTCATAATTCATTCATCCAGCCCAGCAAGCAGTGAAGCGACAAGGTTCAAGTGCCAATAAAAAACTAAGTAAGAAAACACCTGAAAGAGTAAAAAAAACTTAAAAAAAAAAAAAAAATCATTCAAATTATCCCCTAGTCGAAGAAACCAAGAACTTTGCCCCCAACATTCTTCTTCCTAGCCTCTTCATGATCCATGATTCCAGCTGATGTCGTCAAGACAATGTACCCAAACTACTCATTATCATAATACAAAACACTTTATTGTCAGATCACAATACAATCATTGACTGGTTCAAGATTTCAGTGGTAATCACAACACATTGTGAGGATTATAAGGCTCAACAAATGCGGTGTTATTAGTCCTCGATTCGATGTTGGTGTCAAGGAAATCGAAGGATGGACTGCTAAATTGCTCCCCTCAAGACAAGTGTTTCTTGTAGTGTTAGAAAGCTCAAAAAGGTATATATATATATATATATAATTTCTTTTTGGACAGCTATATATATAATTAAGTTCATAAATACATGCATAATTATGGATTTTCCGAGATTAACCTAAAAGAACTGAACTTACGTAGTTATGCGAGAGTACGATAAAAAATAAAAGGAGAGTGGATTAAAAGTTAGGGTTATTGCTCTTCGACTAAGAGAAATATACCAGTAGACGAATCCTAGTTTCTCAAAATGTTAGCTTAATTATCCATTTAATTTAGCTTTCGGAAAATAATTAAAAAATCAAACAATAAATAAATATAATGTTTATTAGAAAAATCTATTTTATTTAGATTTCTGAAAAACAATTAATAATTAAAAAAAAAGAATTCCGTAAATAAGAAGAAGAAGCCCATTTGATTTAGATTACAGCCCAAAACAGAAAAGCCCGCTTAATTCAAAATTCCAAAAAAATACAAAAAAAATACAGAAGGGCCCAACCGGGTTCGAACCGGTGACCTATTGATCTGCAGTCAATTGCTCTACCACTGAGCTATGGACCCATCTTGGTGGAAACTATATTCATATAACCACTTAAAACATAATCTGGCAACATATTCACAGCTGCCTATTCTATGTACAGATTTATTAGAATAGGGAATGCTTATATGATAGAGAAAATATAAAAAATGGATATCGTTAAACTTGGATCCAACTACATGCATGTACTTTCTTAAATCTTGAACCATCACTAACCTCTCCTAAAATCCGGTCTTGATCATAATAATGAGAAGGATTAAGTGGCTCAAGTTTGACAAGCTGACACAATGCAGCATTACTTAACCAGAAATTACAATGCATTCTTGAACAACTCAATAAAGCTCCCCAAACTCCTACACTCGCTTTCACTCTCATTCTTCTCACCATTTCCACAGCTTCATCAAACAAACCAGCCTTCCCTAAAAGATCAACCATACAAGCGTAATGCTCCACTTCTGGTTTGACATTGCGTCTCTCTTCTTCCATTTCCTTGAATATCTGTTTTCCTTCTTCGACTAAACCTGCGTGCCTACAAGCCGAAAGAACACTGAGAAAGGAAACAGAGTCTTGTTTGAGCTTGTTTTCTTGCATAGACAAGAAGAGTGAGACCGCAGAACTTGCTAGACCATTGGCCGCGTAAGCGGATAGCATAGTGTTCCATGAAACCAAGTCTTTGTTCTCTATCTCTTTAAAGCATCTCCAGGAATATTCAATCATTCCACATTTCGCATACATATCAGCTAGGCTGTTTCCAATGGGAGTGTTGGAACAAAATCCAAGCCGGATAAGTCTGGCTTGTACAGACAGTCCTACTCTCAACGCAGCTAATTGCGCTGTCGCATGTAAGATGTTAACAAATGTGACTAAATTTGGCTGGAAATTCTCGTTCTTCATCTGACGAAAAGCAGCAATAGCTTCTTCAGGTTGGCCGTGGAGTAAGTACCCATTCATCATTATATTCCAGGATATAGTACTCTTCTCGAATCCACACTTGTGAAACAAGGATTTTGCTGCAGCGAGGGCATCACATTTGGTGAACATATCGATCAGAGCATGTGCCACATGACATTCTGAATCGAATCCATGCTTTATAATTTGCCCATAGACACAACATCCGCGATCATAGTCACCGTAGAGTGCACAAGTTTGAAGCAAACCAACCATAGTTCCTGAGTCTGGGGCTATTCCATGCAACTTCATCTCATTGTACAAATCAAATGCTCTACAGGCATCACCAATCTGGGTATATCCTTGTGCCAGAGCGTTGAATGCTACAGCATCTTTAATTGGCAGTCTTTCAAAAACTCTGAGCGCAGGAGCAAAGAGACCACAGTTGGCATACATTGAAATACTAGCTGTGGCTGTTGCCAACTCAGACTCAGTATCAGCCTTAATCGCATAACAATGTATGCTCTTACCTAATCTAGAGGCGACTATACCTGCAGAAGCCGAAAGCACACTTGTCAAAGTTACACTATTAGGCTTGACATTAATTCTCATCATATCTCTAAACAAAGAGAGAGCATCATTGTGATGCCCTGCTTGCTCAAACGAAGAAATCATGGCAGACCAAGAAACGACATCTCTATCCTTAACATTAATGAACAGCTGTTCTGCTATCTCTAACTCACCACATTTGGCATACATACTCATAAGCGAAGTTGCAACCGTGACATCACCTATTATTCCATGTTGCACTACATATTCATGAACTGCAATCCCCTTCTCTAAGTCACCTACATATGCAGCAGCCTGAAGAGCACTAGTTGCAGCTACCTTATTCATTCTAACATCATAGTTTCTCATAAGATCATACAACTCCAATACCTGCTCAAAGGACCCATTATGAGCATAAGCTGCCATCATTGTCCCCCACAAAGACTCATCCTTGCTCCACACTTCTTCAAAAACGCATTCCGCAGCACATAAATCCGCACATTTACAATACATGTCGATCAGACCATTATAAAAGGCGGAGGCAAAGCCTTTCCTAATCACAAATCCATGAAGACATCTCCCCACATCTTTATCCCCTATCTTCGAAACCGCAGGGATCAGATTGTACAAACTAACATGATCAATCTCAACACAACTCAGATGCATATCACGAAACAACCTCAAAGCTCCCACAGAAGATCCATTCTGAGCCAACCCAGAAACCATAATGTTCCAAGTAACAATATCCTTGTCAGGCATTTTATCAAACACTTGTCTTGCAGAAACCAAGTCACCAGCTTTACAATACATTTCAACTAAAGCAGTCCCTATATAAACATCAGACTCAAAACCCATCTCGGAAATCAACTCATGTATTCGTAAACCTTCCTCTAAGTCAATAGAGCCAGTACAAGCTTTCAAAGCAAAAGTGAAAGTGTACTTATCAGGATCCATACTTTTCTCTGACATGTACCCGAACATTTCGAGAGCTTCTTTATGTAAACCGGCTCTTGTGTAGCTTCTGATCATGGAATTCCACAAGACAACACCTGGGTTTTGAACTGAATTGAAGATGATTCGAGAAAGGTCTGGTCTTTGAAAGAGAGAATACGCGTTTATGAGCTGGTTATGGGGTTTAAGGCCTGAGACGATCAAGCTGCTGTGAAGTTGAAGAAGACATCGGAAGTTCTTACATTCCCGGAGCAAACGGAGGAGGGAAACTGGCATTTCCACCGGCGACGGGAATGTAATATCAGTTTTTGACCGTTGAGATCGTTGCACTCGTTTTCTTCGTCGTTAACGGTCACAGAGTGAAAAATGATATAGCGGTTTTCATGTCACCGATGATGATCAATTCAATTTCAAAGTCTATGTGTTCTTCTAAAGGTTGAAATGGTGACACTGTGACGGGGTTGAAGATTTTAGTATCTTGTCATGTCTGGTCTCTATTCGAAAAAAGCCGTAAATGTTTATGATCTGGCCTTTGAAGTTAAAGAGTTTCTCAGCTAAAAAGGTATAAAACGATGGACTTGAAGGTTGGAGAATCTTTTGATAGATGTAAAACTCAGAGCAGAAGAGTCATTGGAATGTCTGAAAGTTATAACTACGACCAATCAAATCTACAGCTGTATTAGTTTCATCACAAACCTTTAAGATCATTATTACATCTATTGAAAGAAAGATCCAACAAGTTCTCTGTGGCTTCTACCTCTCCTCTGTTTGATCAGAAGACTTCAAAGTAATCTGTGCTCTCTACAGTGAACTGGCATGGATCCATTTTTTTTTTACTGAGAGGAAAATGCTCTATGTATATGTCTTTTATGCTTGCTGGATCTTCCACATGCCAGTTCTGTATCCCACAGACATTAAAGCAAGCTCCCAAAGCATGTTTGGAATGCTCAACATGTTGACTTTCGAGCCGGGAATTTCTGACCATTTCACAGAGATCTCAAGCATTGGAATATTAAAATGCTTGCATAAGTACACTAACTCAACATCGAAGCACCACCTGCCGCAGAGAGACTAATCAAATGGGATATACTTCTTAATTGATGTTTTCTTCTGCTAGTTTATCAGCATCAACTTAATCTAAATACCTTTTCAGACGGACGTTTGTGAAAAGTTTGCGAGCAGCAGCTCTAGTAAACATCTTAAAGCCACACTGCGAAAGACGATATTTTGGTTATTCGATATTCAAGAATAAGTCTTAGTCAAACAGAGCAATTCATATTGACTGCAGAAGCAAACAAATGAGATTAAAAGCCACCTGTGTATCCCGAATTCCAGGACCAGCAGCTAATAGAACCACAAGATGGAAACCTTTCATCAAAAAGTTGCGATACCATTTCCTCTGAAATCAACATATGTAAAGTCAGTTATCTAAGACACATACATGTATGTGCATATGTGTGTGTACATAGACATATAACGACATTGTATCTAGAACAGAAGTTTGCAAAACTTAACTGTAGCAAGAGCTTTCTCCTCAAGATGAGCACGAGAACCAAATGCGGATATTTGCACATCACCTACTCTAATATCCACATGCTTCAATGCGGGATCTCTGATTGCAGTTTCCTCTCTGGCTACTGCAAGGATCTAAAAGGCTACAGGAGATCAGGAATTTTGTAACACAATTTCCAAATTGCCTGCATTTTTCGTTAGCCAAAACTTTGTCCGCACCTGATTTTCAAGTTTTTCTAAATCTGTAACTTTAGTTGCGCCATCAGCATCCAACATGAGAAGTAGTTGACCACGCGAATGCATCATTCCCTATTCAATGCTTTCAAACACGTAGAAAGCTTCAATTAGTTATATTTTTTCTAGAATGAAATGGCAAGTAAATATTTACCGTCACATAGAAAACATAAATAGAGTTGCACAGGACTACGATTTGAACTCACTTTTCTTATAGCTTCTCCTTTCCCTTGATTCTTCCCAAGGGGTATAACCCTTATATTGTCAACCGTGTGCTTTTTAACAAAGTCAAAAGCTACTCTTTTTGTTCCATCAACACTTCCATCATCAACAATCACCACCTAGAAAGACAAAAAAAAAAAGCTTACTCCACTGATGCGTATAGTGTTTAAGGAATACAATGAATATTGATTGAACGATTTGGCATGCATGTTTAGTCTATGTTGATGGACTAGGTGAGCTGGGTGAACTAATTTTAACGACAGAAACCTTGAAAACTCATACGTGTTCAACATAAAAAGCCATAAGTAGGTTAAAAATCAACGTTAATGAGTTGTAAGGAGATGAAATAGAAGAACAGAAAACAATGTACCTCAAAAGAAAAATTCTTGTCTCGTGATGCACGATTTTGAAGATAACTGCAAATGACAGGCGAATTACAGTTATGGCTCTGTAGTGTGTGTAAACAAGATTTGTGTTGTTGTCTCGTAAGAGAAGTAAACTTATTCTAAACGGAAGCCAAAATACAATCCTGAAAAAGGCATTCCCAAAGAAGTTAAGGAATTTTAACTTACTCCATAGTTTCCTCAAGCGCTACAGGTAGTCTCTGCTCTTCGTTATATGCTGGAACTATCAATGACATATACTTCTCCGCAGGGTCGGTAATATGAGGGCAAGGAATCTGATGATGCAATAAAAAAAGTAGGGCCAGGAATTAGCTCAATCTCAGCAAAACGCAATATATCAGTCAAATATGATAGGGCATGTCAAACTCATCCTGACTGAAAAGACAGAGCTAATTTATGTGTGAATTCAGCACTTCATAATTTGACGGAAAAGCATAATGGAACCTGCTAATGTTTCTCGCTGACCCACTAACCTAAGAGCGTCCAAAGTCTAGATGAGACTAACCATTAACCAATTATCAACTAACTCAGCTCACAACTTTTCAAGACAAACCAAAAATGTAACATTTGATATATATATCGCTAACAGTTCCCCCCTTAAAGAAGTCTAGATATACAATCCAGGGCAGATTATTTCTTTCAACAAACAGCTCAACATTCACACCCACAAAAAAAAAGTGCCAACTTTATCACCAGATTCTACATAATGTACGAAACCTATCATCTTATACACGCTAACAAAACTCAAATCAAGTATCCAAACTCGCCAATTTCAAGAAATTTCCAGTTCCAATAACTATTTTTTCAATGCCACACAATATAAAAAAAAAAAATCAATGTGACCCAATTGATTTGAAATTGAGAATGGGTCAGATAATAACCTCTTTGAAAGATTTAGGATCCTCGAGCGTAGTCAAAGTCTCCACAGAACTGATAAAATATCAAAAGCAATAAAATCAATGTGTTTTTTCCCCAGAAAGAATCAAAGCGAATCGGAAAATCGAAGAAATGGAGTAAACGTACACTTTACTGTGCCTCCTACTCCAAGCTTCAAAAACTACGACGGAGAGAAATCCGAAGAAGACGATCAAAAGCCCATAGAGGCCAAGTTCCGCAACTGTTAACAGAGATTCCATCGTTGCTCTCTAGGTTCGAGATCCGTTTTGCTTCACGAGAGAGAGAGATAGAGTGAAGAAGAAGAAGAAGAAGAGGAAGAGATCGAATCAATCCTTGAAGATTAAGCAACAAAGTTAGTTTTTTTTTAATGATTGATTCCGTGAAATGTGTAATTGTAAGATTATTCAAACCCTAATTTTAAAAATTTGTATAGATTGATTTGAGGTAGAATTTTCGGGTTTGACTTGTCATTTTGGCCAATTTAGTCCGGTTTGATTTGGTTTGGTTCGATTCTATAAGCAAAAGCAATGGTTTTCTTCGGACAGACCGGACAGTAAACCAAATATGCGTCTGTATTACGGTTTTGACTTTATGGTTTCTGGTGTACGTTTGAATGGGTGTTTAATAATAGCATTAAGAAGGCGATGAGAGTTCTTCTTTTCGCATATAGCACAAGTGCACAACTAGAACAAATGTCAAGTTAAGAAATGGATGAAATTATATATATGAAGAATAACTGATATAGATAAAACGTGGAATACATTATTATTATTTATAAAATTAACTTTACACATCAATTTATTTTTGTAAAATGAATGATGTGTATATTGAGACCCTATTACTTCTCCCTTTATTTATTGTTATGAATCTCCACATGATGTGAAGCATTCGGAGTTTGTTGAACTGGTATTAGTGACTATGCAACTATTAGCTGAATTCACAATTGACCATACCATTGCTCATTTTCGACCGCGCCTTAGTGCAGCTCCAGGACCGTTTCGCAAGACTCCAACATCATAAACCGGAGAAAAATCAGGTTTAAATAGTCCCCAATTTTTCTCACAGGTTGGACCAGGTTTCCCATCTTCATTAAACAAAGCGAATATGAAGATATCGATGTGTCGGTTAGGCATAAGAGGTGTGCCTATATTCTCCGCACGTTTAATGATATTGACATTGTAGTTCGCAGCGTTCTGAGGCGTGCACCATGCAGCGTCACAAGCGCTAGGCCAACCGGTTTCTCCTACAACGATGTCTACATCGTCGTAGCCTAGAGCACTCATAGCGGAGAAAGTTGCATCCATGACTGCATCGAACATGTTGTTGTATGTATGTTGCGTGTTGGGATCTTGTATGGGATTTGACTCACCAAATATTGCGAAATTCGCATTGTTCGCGTCCACCATGAAATAAGTGTAGGCGTTTATAATGAATGGGGACTTGGTTTGGCGATTGTATTCCAAGATCTTAGTGAAAAAATCTTTTTGTTCATCATTAAATCTGCTCTGGCTTGGTGCATTTTGGATATAAGTTAGGGTAAACGCATGTGTAGTTGTCACCTGGAAAAATACGCAATGGTGAGATTTTAAATCTACAAGATATATAATTTGACGGTTTTTCATATAAGGCATACAATCAACCAACCATAACTAAAATCGAGTGAGAAAAAATTGAACTATGTAGTAGTGTTCATGAATCTTTGATCAATTAGATCACTAATTCACTATAGCGAATATTGTTTAATGAAATATAAATAAGTAAGCTTGGTAGATATTACCATGACTTGAAACCAACCTTAGTGTCTGTGAGACCGGAAGCTTGCAAAGCGTCGTTAAGACTTTGCATAGCCGGAATAAGATTTGAGATCAAGTTATTGTCTCCAGTGAGAAGAATCTCGTTTCCGACACAAATATGTTTAATCTTAGTTTGTTGAAACGGCAAGACATTGGCAGCAACCCATTGATGAGCATTGTCAGCATTGACCAATGCTGGAATGTCACCGTCTGGAACCATAATGGTGACTTGAATATCAGTGCCATCTAGGGCATGGAGGATGTCGGGATTCGCATCAAAGATTTTGACATGGTCGATAATGGTCTTTGTCTTGATGAAGTCCACCACTTGTTGCGGTGGAGGAAGGTTCCCCATTGTTCCATAGTTGATACCAATGGCCCAAGTCACGGCTAAGAGTTGGAAGATCACCGCGGAGACTAGGAGGAGGAAAGGGAGAGTAAGAAACCGATGTGTTTTCGCCATTAAAGCTTGGTTAGGAGTAAAGAGGAGAGTGATTTGTTGTTGATAGTAAGAAGATATACTCAAGGTATGTGTGAATTTATAGTAGCTAGTGTAATGTTAATTCACTATTCATCAACAATTCTAAATCTTTCAAATAATTTTTGCATAGAATCCAATGTTATCAAATTTTATTTGATAATATTCCTTATACGAGTCGATATTAGAAGTGCTGTAGAAGAACCGACCGGAAAGAAATCTTACAAAATCAAATTGACATTACTACAAAAGAATATACTAGTTCATAGAATACATGGAAATTTAAGAGTAAAATGGAATAAATTTCATTAGAGGCAGATTATATGGGTTTAGCTCATGATGTGACCACAAAAAATACTAGCTCATGATTTGTTGAACGAAAGAATAATAAATACTCAAAATTCATGTCCAAAAGTGGGCAGTGATTATACCTACCATAGTTAATATTTCTAATTCTATTGCTTACCATATTTCTGTAATGTTAACATGTTTGTATTATTTCTTTCTAATTATCTTCAGTGTACAATGTACAGAGTCAGAGACATAATTATGCATACAAAGGAAAAGATCAAGATTATGCATACACAGGAAAAGATCAAGATATTAATGATATTTCCAATCTAACGGCTAATTCTAAGAAAAAACATTCCAAGCTTACAAGATTGATGTCTCTTTTTCGTAGTGTAAACTTAATTGGGATTAAAAAAAAAAAAAAAAAAAATTAGTACCTAAATTAATTACTTGTTTCCAAACTCTCCATAATATTTCTCATCCCAAAATTTGAGATGAACAGTCTTATCCAATCAGGCGATGAAGAAACTATGGTAGTGCTGGTGTGTCTTACTGGATATATTCACACAAAAATGGTGTGTCTCAAACCGTTTCCAAACTTTTGCATCTTTTTTTTTTAGCTAATACATCCATGACAAAGGCGAATAGATAGCATGGTATCATATTTTTTGACGTAATTATTTCCTATCATGAAAAAAAATCCAAACAACTCTCAAACATTTCACTTTATGACTTTTATTAATTAATTGTAAAACTCCAATCTGTTGAACTAGATTGTTATACATGGATTTTTTTGCCACTTTATTAAGAAATTCTAAGGACTAAATGTTGTACATCCCTAAATATATGAAATGTGGTCTCCTTCGAAATAGCACATATGCTTAGGGTATATTTGTATTTTTTTCTCAATCCAGCCAGCTAGTTAACTGACTTTTAAAAGTGATCATATATAAACCACATAAGAGTTATGCGGAAACTGACGAGGGATCGATCATCTTTTTAGTATATGCGCAATTTTTATACAGATGACTCCGATTGTATATATATAATCTCATCTATGAGTTCTCGTTTAATTTTACAAACTGATTTATTTTTTTGATCACGACTAAGATCTTTTGGGAAAAGATGCTAAGGAATGGGTCTTTCTCGATCTCCTAATATGCCCCTTAATATAGTATAGTGACAAGTCGTTTAGACAAAAATGGGAAATCATAAATGAAGTAGATCAATCCGATCCTCAAAGGAAGAGAGACCGACGCGACAAAGAGTAAGGTGCGCGCACCACCAAAGAGGGTATTCCAACACATAGAGCCAGCATGGGAGATATACAATAGACGTGAAAGACCACGAGAGCGATGCCAAAGACATTGGAAGAGCTCGTTTCTACCGAGCTCTAGTTCCTGCCGAGCTCTAGTTCCTGCCGAG
>OVAF01000845.1:6384-21882 GCA_900406245.1 Odontarrhena argentea
TTGGCTTAGTATAAACTCTAAACTTTAAGCTCTCTAAACAACCCTAATACTACTCCAATTACAATAAAAACATAAATTCAAACTAAAAATGTAGTGTTGAACCCTCAACGTAAACATATTATTCAAATGGTGGTTCAATATTTTAGAGTATTTAGATACCATAACAAAAAATAAGTACATAATTGGCGAAATAGCCAATACTGTGGAATTTTTGATAATACAAGTTTGCTCTTGCTTACATATTATACACTACACATTTATGTATATATTTATATATTATGTGTATATATTTATATAGATTTATTACACAAAATAAATCAAAATCTTTGTTTTTCCTCTCTCATCTCTCTTCAACCTCACTTCGTCTTCAACCTTTACCATATATTTCATATATCTCTCTTTCATCTATCTCTTGTTTTTCTCTATTATTACCATCATCATACTTCTTTTCATCCTCACCACCACCACTTCATCGCCCGTCAACATCCTATTATGTACAACCACCAAACTCACCACCATATTACCATCTCTTTTTAGTATTTTATTTTTCTCTTTCACTACAAGAAATATGGGTATTGTTAGCACGCGAATAGTGCTATTAAATGGTTTTTATAGCAAATTCATAAACGCTATGTCTGCCGGAGCTATGGTAGAGCCACATCATATAATAGCGTTATCCACATGTGCTATTATATGGTAATTAAATATAGCGCTCAGTTTTTGTTATTACTTAATGAGTTATAACTCTTTTTTCTTGCCATGAAATTTAGTTTCGTAACGCTTACTTATTGTTATAATACTATTGTTTATAACAAAGATTGTGGGCTATTGGTAAATTTTTCGTAGCTTTTGTATATATATATATGTATATATATATATATATATATATATATATATATATATATACTAGAGAAATTAGATTTGACCAGTAATATATATATATATAAAATGTATTTTTATTTTATAAAAAATATATCAAAAACATAACAATTCATACAAATTTAACTAGTCCAAACCAATCTTAGATAAAATTACAACACAAGTTTGGGCATAGAGATGCTTGTAATCTTCACTCGTAAGATGCATGTGTGGATACATTGCCATCTCATCTAGCTGGTTTTGAGCCTGGATGATACACGTGACCAATGAAGGAATGAGTCATATATTTTAATTGGAAGTTAAACTCTTAGACAAGTACAAGCTTTTTACATAACATCAGATGTTACCTTTTACCTTTTTCCATGAATGTGACTTGTAAGAATTGCTGAGTTTACTTCTGATGTTGTCTCAAAACGATGGGAAATGTTAAAAAGCTACAATTTTTTCCAATCCTTCCAGAAACGCTTGCTTCATAAAAAGAATCAACAAATTTTATAAATCACCAACAAGTATTTTTGCAGTCAGTGGGCAATGTAAGCATAACAGACGTATGTACATAGACTTACGTTTTCTTTGTTACGTGGTACTACAAGTTCCTCCTGAGCAAACTCCAATACCTCTTATGTCTTCCCTTGCCAAGTTAGTTCTTGCTGCTTAAGATGGAAAAACAGATCGGGATTTGTGTCTTGTATCTGCAAGAATGGGTTGAAGAATCATTGTACCTCAGTGTTCAAATCATTAACTTACATGATAACTTGTTTATAAACTAGTATTAGTATCTGAGAAAACTTTTATAAGTAGTTTCTCTTACATGATAACTCTTCACACATGGAGATAAAACATGCATATGAAGAAGCATTGTACCTCAGTGTTTAAATCATTAACTTTCTCAAGCATCCTCGACTTATCACTTTCCTAAGCTTTACACTGTTTACTTTCTTTTACCATTCTTCACAACTTATCACTTTCTTCGAAGTAGCCTATACGGGCACGATAAATAGATTGAATATAAATTCAAAGAACAGACTAATAGAAGTAAAGAGTCTGTATATATACCATGTCTTTGTCGTCTTGTTCAAGCTGGTTAATGAAAATCTGAAAGAATGACATTAGAACAACAGAGTGGCTCTCATCTTGAATCAAAATTCAACCGAGTATAAATTCTTACATGATCCAAGTGAAATACTCTCCACAAGTTAAAATTGACTTGAAATAAAGAAAGAAGCACAAAACTACTTCCATACGAGAACTGTAATCTTTAGAGCTTCTCCCAGTTCTTTACTTCCAGCAAGCAAGTAGCTGTTTCAAGAACACTGACAAGTAAGACAAAAAAGAGAAACAAAGAACTAAACTTTTCTTTTGATCATAAAGATTCAAACGAGAGTACCTTCCTAAACAACTAATCCCAAATCGCATAGGTTCCCCTGATGTAACCAAGACTATTTCCAGAGATCTTTTTGGCTTAAACCCCGACCTAAGAAACAAAGATCATCAGTAAATGTGACAAGTCCTAGAATTCATACACTTTCAATACTATATACCTTTTCAAAAATTGATAGCTTGTTTTTGGAGGTTGAAGACGACGGTGGCTATATATTTCAGATCTGGAAGTTAACGCAGCTAATGAAGCAATGAACAGAAGAAAGGAAACGAGTGATTCACACTTCACAGAGCCTCGAATCTACCTTCCAAGGGCAATTCTGAAGCCACCGCCGAATAAGCAAACCCTATTTGTACCTCCTCCAACCGGCTCTACGAATCTATACAACCGCAACCGATATAATGAGAAGAAGGCAAAAAATGGCAGAGAGAGTGAGAACGAGAACCTGAAGAGAGAGCTTGGTGAGACTGAGACGACGATGAAGCGGCGTAGATATGGATGAAGAAACGACGGCGGCGGAAACAGTTGTCATCGGAATCCCTCTGAGGTTGAGAAACAATTGCGGGTCTGGGACTGAGAGAGGAAGAAGAAGAAGAAACAATGGTGGATCTGAGATTCAAGTTTTATAAAACCCTAATTAAGCTTGTTCTTTATCGTTGAACAGAAGAGGAAGAAGAACACGAAAAGTTAGTGGTATTTGAGGGACAGAGAGGAAGAAGCAAATTATTTTTTAGTTCGTCACTTTTGGTGTTTTTTTTTTTTTTATTCTCTTGTTATATACAATTGAACTGGAAAAGGCGGTCTAAATCATTTTATTTGCTAAGTGTTAGCGGGTATAAGTAAATTTTAGGCTCCAAAACTAAAAATAGCTTCCCGCTTATTGAATTTCACTGAATAGCTTGTATAAAATGCTATCATAAGATAGCTAAATTTTAATTTCCATTATGATAGCACTTACGAAAACTGAGCTATCGTAATGTGCTATCAATACCCATATTTCTTGTAGTGATATATCGTTTACATATTTTGAATAATGTCCAACATGTGACTTAATGAATAAATTATTCTTATTATCCGTTTAAGGTATGAAGTATCCGTCTAATGTTGACATTGTTAATCGTTATTATATATGTTAGCGGTCTATTAATGAATTTATAAAATTTATTCTTGAATGAGAGATAACATGAACAACGGTTAATATAATCAAGAAACATGCAAACATGTAACAACATTGGAATGCACCGTCATCAAGATCTATAAGATGGCGTTCTAGTTAATCGAGAGGGAGCTTGCATGGTTCTACTCTTTTTATTAGGGGTGGGCATTACTACTTGATACCCGTCCCGTACTCGTTATTTGCCCGTAAAAACGGGTACTTGTTAAAACAAATCGGGTATCAAGTAGTACAAACAACTATTTGCAAGTACAAGACAAGTATTAAGTAACAAAATAAAAGACACTACTTGCCCCGTTTGATCTGTTACCCTTTTTTCTTCTTCTTACACTATATTAGGTTTTACAATTCTATAAACACATTTAAGTATTAAATTATTAAAGGATTGTACAAATAATATGTCTACAACAAGGAAATTTTTTTATTTACTTGATATTTACGGGTAACTAGAATTTATGCCCGCACCATGCATGTGCGGGCAGCTAGGGGTGTATGATTAAAATTCCATAAAGATGACGTGAGGAAAATAGAATAATAATAAAACAAACTAAATAAGATACTGAATTATTTAAATACAAAAATAATTTCATTTTAGTTTTGCCTTATTCATTCATCGTTCCGATTTTATTTTCTATTAAATTTAAATTATATTTATGTGTTTATAACGGGTTTTTATTGTCTCCTTAAGTTTGTGAATTTATCTATTGTATTTGTAGTGTTAATTACTATAAATTTTACTCATTTTTTTCTTTACAAAATATTGGACTATGACTTATAACAATATATATTGTATTGTAAACATAAAAATATGCGGTATTTTTTAATATCAAAAATGGTTTTGGTACTTGATATTTAATCAGCGCGTGTGCTTTTACTTCGCGTCACCATGTGCCCCGAGTAAAAAACACACTCGCCGATCACCTCGCACATTATGTTTTTATATATTTACTTAGATCATAATATATGTGACATAAGAAATATTCTCAAACTTTCAGTATTATTAGACTATATATTTAAATCCATATAGTTTCCTATCATGAGTTTATTTTTAACAAGCTCTCAACTTCCCGATGTGGGACTTTTCAGCTATACTTTTTTTCCTATTTAATTGTTCTCACCCAAACTGAAACAATTCCAAATTCGCCATTTTTCGTTCCCCATCTAAATAGTTAAAGTTGCATCTTCACTGCTCGGATCTCTTGAACAGTCCAAATTAAATATTTTATATGGTCCAAATGCTTATCAATTGCTTCTCAGGCAGAACTTGCTTTTAAATATTTTATACTATATATGGACCGTGTGTTGCACGAGTGTTTTCTTTTCTTTTTGCATTAAGTTTGGTTAATTTTTTCATGAATATATTTTAAATTACATTTTTTACATTACAGTTTTCCTTTTTTACATTACATTTTTCCTTTTTGCATTAAAATAAATGAAAATCTTCCTTTTTACATTAAGATTGAGATTTTTTTTATAATTATCTAATATATTTTAAATTACCTTTTTTACGCTAAAATTATATTTGTTAATTTTCCTAAAACTGGAAAATTGGAAATAATGACACATGACATCATCTCGTAAGTTATATGACACGTGGCACGATCTCGTAAGTTATATGACACGTGGCACGGTCTCGTGAATTATACTAATTGTGTCACGTGTCGATCCCACATTGAACACGTTCAGCTTTATTTAATAAGATATGTTGCTATCGTGTGGAACTTATCATGCAAACAAACAAATGAAGCTCTTTTTATTAAATTTTTGTGAATTTTACTTTTATTTTAGGTACAAATCAAACACTCGGTAATACTTGAAACCACAACTGAATAAATAAAAATACATATTAATGAAAAGTTTCGCAGTGACGACAGATATTTCCGTTAATCTTGGTTTTGACACCAACCCGACCTAGTTTCACCATAGTGTTAGCCAAAGCTTGGCGAAAAAGCTTACCGTCCCTGGCAAATGTGTCAACCAAAGATTTGGATTGATTGTTGGAGTACAACTGGATCCAAATCTGCGGGTGTAACTGGATCCATGTCTACAAATACCCCGGGATCGATGTTTTTGGGGCAAGACTTTTTAAGTTGTACTGCGTAAGCAGCATCTATAGTCGGGTCTTCCTCGGTTGACTTATTCCAACTATAGATCCTATGAAAAACATTGGTGCAGTGAGCATCCCCTACAGTATGCGGCCCTTATTTTCATATCAAACAATTTATCAAAAAATAAAAATAAATAATAAATTAGGAATAAAAACGAATTAATATTTTTTTTTCATTACATGTAAAAGCAACCATGTTATCAACGGTTAATCTGTTTCTGACAAAATGTTTCTGACAAGCTACTCGAACCCGTCAGTTTGTTGCGGAAATTTGCCTTCAACGCTAGCCGCGGTTGACGTCAATCCGTCAATTCTCCCTAACTCAACTTCATACTGCAGTCCGCCAACCTACGTATGAAAAGTTATACGTATTTATTTAAATAACAATGTGATAAAAAAAAAATACTTACAACAGTAATCGCGTCTCGAGCTGCAATCGTCAAAATGTCAGCGCAAGACACTTTATGGCGGCATTTTGGGTTAGCGTCCAGTGTGTCTTTAATTTTGATTATGGTTGCGGAAACATCTCGACTCAACGTCATAGTGTCGAGGTGGTCCTTTTCAGTTGTGTTGTTTTTTATTGACTCGATCATGATGGAGGGCATCACAACCCTGTAAATTTCATAGGTTTTTTTAGGTAAAAAATTAAAATAAATTATTAAATAAAATAATGATAAATAACTTACATTCACAAAGCAGTTGTGAAAATAAAGCAGCAGAATCTTGGGAATGGTCGAAGGACTGTGTTGAAATTTGTCTACAATTGCTTTGTGGACTACAGATTCTACTTCCGGACAAATTTCGGCGTAGAAATTGGGCCGGCGAGGGGATTAAGGGACTTTGCCGAAAAATGGCAAAACGAGGAGAATGAGAAAACAGATGACAAGAGGGGGAATAATGCAAAAGGTGATCATGGTTTTCTTACATTTTACTCTTACTTTAATAATTAAATGCTTATATATTTTTCATTTTTATTCTCATAGTTTCCTTATATTTTACTCATATTTTGATAATTAAATGCTAATGTTATACTTAGAACTAATTCTAAATAGATGATTAATCTTTAAAATAAAACCACAACTTATGTTCATTGTTATTCTTAGCTAATATTTTTTTTTTTTTGGGTATGTTTTCAATAATTTTTGAACTGACTTTATAATATTTTTTAGAAGTATTAATTGTAGAGTCTCAATATGTTGACTAATATTAGTGATTGATAATTAAATTCAATAATAATTATCTTAGTGATGATGTGGACACTTTAGATGGAGAGAGAACTCCCTAATTATATATATGATAATTTTAGAGAAATGTTTAAAATCAACTAAATTAGAGAAATATTCGATCATATTTTTTTTTTTGTATGTTTTCAATAATTTTTGAAGTGACTTTATAATATTTTTTTTAAGTATTAATTTTAGAGTCTCAACATGTTGACTAATATCTACATTATTGATTGATAAATTAATTAGCTTTTTGTTGATTTTGATTGTTTGATTCTGCACATATATTGATTTTTTTTTTAAGATGGTATAATTGTTATAAATTTTGAATTATGAAAGATAAATTAAACAAAAAAATCAGAATTATAAAAGATAAACTAAAAAAAAAATCAGAATTATAAAAGATAAAGTAAACAAAAAAAATCAGCAAAACATGAGCATGATATATGCAAAAGAATAGAATTTTGTTTTCAAAAAATAATAATTTTAGAGTTTAAATGTAAAACTTTTAAACTTTTGGGCTTTACTCAATTTAGTCCTTCAATGGATCCTTCCTATCTCACTCTCTTGTTCGGTAATTTTGATTTGTCATTCTATCTAACTTTCATAATTCCGCCTCTTGTTCCACCTTCACTACTATTCTTCGTCTTTAAAAAACCTATGTAAAACTACTTCTTTTAGCTTTTTAATATATATTAACTCATACCAAATTTTTTAAATAATATATATATAGAAATGCTTTTACTAAAAAATAGTTGAAGATAAGTTTTGATAGATGAAGTAGTTCTTTCGTACTATCTTTTAAGCTTCTTAGGAATACGAATCTAACCCCTAAATCCAAAGTTACACTGAAAACATTCTCATTACTCTCTAATCTAAAAACCCATGAAGCCATTCACTTTAATGAAACTGAGAAACAGCCCCAAAACCAAAACAACTTAGACTTTCTGAAGTATTTTGGCATTCCCTTACCTTATTTAGAGAGAAGAAGAAGAGGACACTCGAAACTATTCTCAATCTTTTGGGCACTTGTTGGTCAGGTTAGAAAAGAGAAAAAAGATAGATACTTTGATTCCAGAAATGGTAAACAGTACACATTATATCCTCTGACAGAGACATAAATTATAACCCGCAACAGACACCAATTCAGACGAGCACAGGTCCAAACTTTAAGCCGAAGAACAATAATTAAAAATCAATAAATTTTATAATCAAATTGAAAGATGAATTTACTTTTGCAGTGACCAAAACATTTGACCAATGTGCGAACAATGAATCACATATCCAGAAATCTGCAACAAATAATATAATTCACGATGAATGACAAATAGACTAAATCGCAATCAAGAGATAGTTAATAAAGGCAATGAAATCAAATTATCAATACCAAAATAGTCAATTACTATCTAACATTTTGGGTTCTTCAACGACTTCCCTTTCATCGAGAAATGCAGGGTGTATATTGAATACTGATATATCGATGTCAAAGCAACAAAGTGAGATGAAATAATGAAATAAAAAAGAAAAGATAAACCTGACTATTTTTTATCTGATCGTCAATATGATTAAACTCCTCCTCTGTGTGTAATTCTGAATCACAGATTTTCCTCTTTCCCACTAATCGGGCTCTAAAACAAGTTTCGCATTCTCGACCATAGTTCCAGGGGATGCAAAATCATGGCGCTGACATACTATCAATCAAAAGATCCATCCAAAGGCTCTGGACGACGATTTATATTTTTGTCAAAATTACCTGTTGATTTGGACCAATCTACGGACCGATAGTTCTCAGGCGGTTCCATTAGACGCCGATCAAGATTTTACAAAAAGATATATTACTGAAATTTAGAATTGGCGAGTGAGAATGATTAAGAGATAATCAGAGAAATATAGGAAAGCATATGGACCGATCAAACTTTGCACAAAGAAAAAAACAAAAAAGAGATATACTCACCGGAATAAGATGGAACTGGTTGTGTTACGATGACAGGAACAAACCGACGAGAGATCTGTATGCTACGGCCTCCGGTGGAGGAGATCTTCGTCTTCAATACAGGCGGCAAGAGACATTATTAGCGACTAACGGAATAAAATCCGGCAAGAAAGACATACGGGAAGTAAAAGAATTCAGAGAGGAGTCGTGAATGTTCTCGAAAATTCGGAATTTAGGAAACGAAAGTGGTGACAGATTTTATATAAACTTGAAACGGGGCTATGGCTAAAGACGTGTTGCTTCGCGAAGAACAACGCATCGATTCTGTTTTTTTTTTTGAATTAAAAAAAATTTAAAAACAAATTTGTATCATCTTTTCAGCGGAATCGTTAGATGAAACAAAGAAAGGATATACATTGATCTCGACCATTGAAATATTTATTACATTCCACATCTCAAATTATGTAAACCGTTAGATCAAATCTTATAAAATGTTAAACAAATAAAAATCTATTTATTACATTCCAGGAAATGTCAAATAATATCAGAAAATTTTGAACCGTTAGATTAAAAATCTGAACAACTCTCGGCCATTAGATCTCCAAAAAAAAAAAAAATAGGTCGCTGACGTCATAATTAGGGACCATGACATCATCAAGAAAATCTGGGCCGTGTGATCAAATCAGCGCGTAGATCTCAGCCGTTCGATGGCAATTGCTGACGTCAGCATTCCCGTTTTTGGGTTTGCTATTATATATAGATTTAAGCAAAATATACTCAATTATAAGAATTTTTAAATTAGTGGTTTAACCAACTAGGTCATATGTCAATAGCGGGTTTTTTTTTTTTTTTTTAATTTTAGGTTTTTAACACTAAACCCAAACCGGAAAACTGACCGGACGGGTCAGTCCGGGCGTGAAAACATTGCTATTATTATTATACCAGTATAAATATATTTTGACTAGGTTACTGCCCGCGTCATGCGCGGGTTCAATGTGATATTTATAAATTTATATATATTGAATTTAAAAATGATTATATATTTTATATGTTTAAATTTTTTATTTGTATTCATCATATATTAACAATGGTTTTATTTTAAACAAAAACACTATACGTACCCTAATGTGGATCCATATACCCAAACATTAATGTTACAGTCTGGATATATATAACTCAATGATAAAGTTTATAGCATGTCCATATATACCCCAGAGAAAAAATTTGGAGTATGCATCTCTATACGTTCTTGATTTTGCATAATTATTAATATTTTAACATATAGTTCTAAACATATAATTTAATCATGGTAAAGAGTATGGTTGTTGAAGTATTATATTTTGTGCTTGACATAAATTCACAATTACTTGTATAAAAGTTATTGATTCTAGAATGGATTATATTCATAGGGTATTAGGGTTTAGGGTTACAACCCTAAACCTTAAAATTCTAAACCGTAAAAAATGTTTTTGGACCCTAAACCACTAAAATATAAACCATACAACCTTAAATTTAACTCAAATACTTATAAAATACTAAACCCCGATCCTACACAGTTTAAACCACAAAATAAAAATATGAGATTATATTACGTGTTTTCGTCGGATCAGCAATGGTTATATTTATAAAAAATAAACTATACCCTAATTCGGATCTCTATACCCAAACATTAATGTTACAGTATGGATATATATAACTCAATTATGAAGTTTATAACATGTCCATATATACGCGAGAGGAAAAATATGCAGTATGCATCTCTATATACAACTTGATTTTGCATAATTAATATTTTAACATATAGTTCTAAACATATAAATTAATTATATAATATAGAGTATGGTTATTGAAGTATTATATTTTGTGCTTGACATAAATTCACAGTTACTTGTATAAAAGTTATTGATTCTAGAATGGATTATATTCATAGGGTATTAGGGTTTAGATTCTAGGGTTTAGGGTTAAAACCCTAAACCCTAAAATTCTAAACCCTAAAAAATGTTTTTGGACCCTAAACCACTTAAATATAAACCATACAACCACTAAATATGAATTTGGGTATAAATAGTCCATTAAATTATTTGTATTCATCATATATTAACAATGGTTTTATTTTAAACAAAAACACTATACCCTAATTTGGATCTATATACCCAAACATTAATGTTACAGTCTGGATATATATAACTCAATTATAAAGTTTATAGCATGGCCATATATACCGAGGAGGAAAAATATGCAGTATGCATCTCTATACAACTTGATTTTGCATAATTAATATTTTAACATATAGTTCTAAACATATAATTTAATCATGGTAAAGAGTATGGTTGTTGAAGTATTATATTTTGTGCTTGACATAAATTCACAATTACTTGCTGTATAAAAGTTATTGATTCTAGAATGGATTATATTCATAGGGTATTAGGGTTTAGATTCTAGGGTTTAGGGTTAAAACCCTAAAACCCCTAAATTTGAAACCCTAAAAAATGTTTTTGGACCCTAAACCACTAAAATATAAACCATACAACCTTAAATTTAACTCAAATACTTATAAAATACTAAACCCCGATCCTACACAGTTTAAACCACAAAATAAAATTATGAGAATATATTACGTATTTTCATCGGATGAATTTATAAAAAATAAACTATACCCTAATTTGGATCTCTATACCCAAACATTAATGTTACAGTCTGGATATATATAACTCAATTATGAAGTTTATAGGATGTCCATACATACGCGAGAGGAAAAATATGCAATATGCATCTCTATACACAACTTGATTTTGTATAATTAATATTTTAACATATAGTTCTAAACATATAAATTAATCATATAATATAGAGTATGGTCGTTGAAGTATTATATTTTGTGCTTGACATAAATTCACAATTACTTGTATAAAAGTTATTGATTCTAGAATGGATTATATTCATAGGGTATTAGGGTTTAGATTCTAGGGTTTAGGGTTAAAACCCTAAACCCTAAAATTCTAAACCCTAAAAAATGTTTTTGGACCCTAAACCACTTAAATATAAACCATACAACCACTAAATATGAATTTGGGTATAAATAGTCCATTAAATTATTTGTATTCATCATATATTAACAATGGTTTTATTTTAAACAAAAACACTATACCCTAATGTGGATCTCTATACCCAAACATTAATGTTACAGTCTGGATATATATAACTCAATTATGAAGTTTATAGCATGTCCATATATACGCGAGAGGAAAAATATGCAGTATGCATCTCTATACACAACTTGATTTTGCATAATTAATATTTTAACATATAGTTCTAAACATATAAATTAATTATATAATATAGAGTATGGTCGTTGAAGTATTATATTTTGTGCTTGACATAAATTCACAATTACTTGTATATAAGTTATTGATTCTAGAGTGGATTATACTCATAGGGTATTAGGGTTTAGATTCTAGAGTTTAGGGTTAAAACCCTAAATTCTAAAAAATGTTTTTGGACCCTAAACAATTTAAATATAAACCATACAACCACTAAATATGAATTTGGGTATAAATAGTCCATTAAATTATTTGTATTCATCATATATTAACAATGGTTTTATTTTAAACAAAAACACTATACCCTAATGTGGATCTCTATGCCCAATCATTAATATTACAGTCTGGATATATATAACTCAATTATGAAGTTTATAGCATGTCCATATATACGCGAGAGGAAAAATATTCAGTATGCATCTCTATACACAACTTGATTTTGCATAATTAATATTTTAACATATAGTTCTAAACATATAAATTAATTATATAATATAGAGTATGGTCGTTGAAGTATTATATTTTGTGCTTGACATAAATTCACAATTACTTGTATATAAGTTATTGATTCTAGAGTGGATTATACTCATAGGGTATTAGGGTTTAGATTCTAGAGTTTAGGGTTAAAACCCTAAATTCTAAAAAATGTTTTTGGACCCTAAACAATTTAAATATAAACCATACAACCACTAAATATGAATTTGGGTATAAATAGTCCATTAAATTATTTGTATTCATCATATATTAACAATAGTTTTATTTTAAACAAAAACACTATACCCTAATGTTGATCTATATACCCAAACATTAATGTTACAGTCTGAATATATATAACTCAATTATAAAATTTATAGCATGTCCATATATACCCCAGTGGAAAAATTTGGAGTATGCATCTCTATACAACTTGATTTTGCATAATTAATATTTTAACATATAGTTCTAAACATATAATTTAATCATGGTAAAGATTATGATTGTTGAAGTATTATATTTTGTGCTTGACATAAATTCACAATTACTTGTATAAAAGTTATTGATTCTAGAATGGATTATATTCATAGGGTATTAGGGTTTAGATTCTAGGGTTTAGGGTTAAAACCCTAAACCCTAAAATTCTAAACCCTTAAAAAAAGTTTTTAACCCTAAACTACCAAAATATAAACCATAAAACATTAAAGCTGAAACTCAAATACTTATAAAATACTAAACTCAAATATTATATTGGCATAAATTAATACTTGTATGTTTTATTTGTATTAGTAATTTGTTTGTTAATAAACTTATAAAATTATTTCGTTCATAATTTTACAAACCGTTTCTAAGACATATATATTTAAAATTGAGAATATAGCTCTACTTTAATATGGTAAACATTAGATAAGATGATGGAAAAATAAAATAAACAGTTGCATTAGATAAGAACACACATTAGCAAATATTTTACATAAATTAAAATGATAGTAGCTAATCGATTATTATCAAACAACTTGAAAGCAAAATAAGTGAAATTGCATTTAATTTTCTTCATCATCTGAGTCTAATTCAGAGAGAACTTCTATCTTTATATCTTTGTGCAAAACCCATGGTGGTGTAAGATCAAATCCAGGAGGATATATGAATCCCAATGGATCGTCCAAATAAGCATCATCCTCACACCTCTTGAAAAAGGTCATAAATGAATTCATGGGCAAGCAAATATATGTAATATGTGATAGTAGATGGGGACAATCACATATACTACTTTAGCTTCAATTTTATCACCCGGCATAATATTTAACGGAAAAAAAAAAAATATATCAAATCATATCATATTTTATCAAGTCTAATCGCATTGTAAAAGCGTATAAGAAAACAAAAGTTAGTTAGGAATTGTAAGATCGTATCAAAAATATGAGGGGTGAACCGATTATATAAACTTTGGAATATATATACTAATTCAGACATATCAATGGATAAAGTATGCACGAAAAATCACTAAACCTTAATTTGGTTTAAAGTATCATGTGTCACATTTCATGCATACGTACTTAATCATGAAGTAGTATACGTACCAAATACATAAAAAAAATCTGAAAACAAAATCATCATGAAGTAGCTTAAGCCTTAAGCCATGCGTGACGTAAGAAAGTCGTATCAAAAACAAAAAACAAATATAATTTCATGAATTGGCTAATGTATTTAATATTGTAAAATTGTATATAAAAACAAAAAAAATCGTGTCAAACAACCAAAAAAAAAAAAAAGTCAAGCAAACTTACACAGATAAACTGTTGTCTCTTGATTTCACTTATAAGCATTCCATGAATGCAATACCTATTAAAAACCACATAATTAATCAATTACAGAAACTAAATAAAAATTTTGTATGAATTTAGAAAATCAACAGAATGCAAATGTATAATGTATTTGTTGTCACATTATAAACAAAAAAAAGAAAGAAGATCATGTACAAATTTACAATAAAAAAAAAATCTAACACTAAAGCAAAAAAAAAAAAAAAAAAAAAAAAAAAAAAAAAAGTTTAACCTGAACCCTTNACAAATGAAAGAGTTTAACCTGAACCATCTTAGCATATTGGATGATTGAAAGACCTTAGAGCAAAGCCTATACTTAGATAGATTGTGGAAGAGATTAAGAATGGGCAAATCATCTTCACCCATTAGAGAAAATAGAGAGGATGCTTGCTATTCATATGACTCTACGTACGTGTATTTAAACAGATTGGTGTAATTTCTAATTCTATTCCTCATTTTCGTCATAAACTTTGGATAATCCCCGTAGATTTTTGCCAAGATTTTTAGGGAAGTTAGGGGAACAATATGAAGTTTTTGTGGTTGTTTAAAATTATTATTAGTTATCAATATAAACTATTATGAATATGGATCGTATATTGGGTAAATAAATTGGCTAAATTTAAGGAAACTAAAATATCTTTGACTGTTAAGAAGATCTGCAATTTAAATACAAAATATAGATAAAAATTGGGTATTTATATATTTAAATTTTGAAATGTACAATTTCGTAAATAAATTAATTATATATATATATATATTAGAAAATATGGAAAAAATCTTTAGCTAAAATTAAGGAATATAAAATATTGTATTTTGGAGAAGAATATATTAAGTTCAAAGAATATATACATCTTTTATAAATAAAAATATAAAGTTACACAGTTGCTTTATATATTGGGAACCTTACAAAAATAATGTGTTAATAATAATGCATGCAAAAAAAAGAAGAAGGTTCTTACACGTAGATATATAAAATTTAAATTTTTTGCTGTTAAACTATATAGATTTGAAAATATCCTATATGAACATGGATATGTCATTTCATTTTATTAAAAAATTAGTTTATATTATTGTTTATGTTTTGGATATATCTAAAACTATATATTTACGTTTATATTATTATCTATTATTGTATTCAGAAAAAATAACAATAACTAAAAAAAAAAAAAAAAAAAAAAAAGCGG
>OVAF01000846.1:0-29997 GCA_900406245.1 Odontarrhena argentea
TCCTAACGAGACCATTCTATGTTCGGACTCTTCGCAAAGCATGTATGCTCAAATGCTATGTGGTCTCCTGATGCGTCACGATGTGCTGCGTCTCGGTGCTGTCTTTGCCTCGGGTCTTCTTCATGGTAGGGGACGTCCCCTCTCCGCTTGAATTGGAACATATGTTATGTCTTCTAACTCATTAAATCTGATTAAATAATTCATAAGTCTTCACCTCTGTATTATCTCCATGATACTAGATAACTATTACAAACCATCGAGCTTTTTTGAATCTATGACTTTATTATCATACCATGGTATTATCGGCTCTCTAATCAGTATGAGTGTTCATGAAAATGTTAAGGCTTTGATCTGTATAACATCTATAATGCAAAGTCGGCCCTGACATCAAGCAAAAGAAGCAAGTAATAGACATCCAATTATATAGAAAATTTTGGAAAATCAGATACAACAATGTTCTTTTGGTATAGTGGTGTAGACTTTATGTTGTAAGCCTCATTTGTGTTAAACGGCATCAAAAAATTTGTACGCTTTAGGCATTATTAACCTTAATTTTGGGACGCCGGTTTATGTCTCTTATATAACCATTCAACAATATTTGAATAATATGTTATCTCTTTATAACTATACTAGGGGATGGTCCGCGCCTTGTGCGAATTTGAAATTTGTTACATATTAAGAATATGATATAATATATTATATTAGAAAATATAATATATTATATTAGAAAATATAATATATTATATTAGAAAATATAATATATTATATTAGAAAATATAATATAAGAATATATTGATGGGTGCAAAAAAAAGCTGTATATATATTGATATATGTTGAAACTCTCATATAATATCATGAAAAAATGTGTTGTTCATTGAAATTTTGATTGATAAGTTTTTATAGTTTCAATGCATTTTTTATATGTATTTGAAAAATTATTTTTTATATATT
The DNA here is from genome assembly GCA_900406245.1 of Odontarrhena argentea. Lineage (NCBI taxonomy): Eukaryota > Viridiplantae > Streptophyta > Magnoliopsida > Brassicales > Brassicaceae > Odontarrhena > Odontarrhena argentea. Next base: position 952 of record OVAF01000846.1, read on the forward strand.
AATTACATAATAAGAAATTGTAATTATTATTTGTGTGAAACAAATTATATTTGAGCAATTTCAAAACTACCATTTTGTGTACATTTTTAAAACTATATATAGGGTTTAGGATAGATCCCTAAACCCTAACAAATTTTTTAGTTATGAAAAAAATATGGATAATAAGTGGTAATTTTGCAAATATATTAAAACAGGTAGTTTTGCAAAATAGTGTTTTAATAGTGGTGTTTATTAGAATTATCAAGATTTTTCCCTAATATCAAAAAGTGTATTTAAGACACAATTTATCATGATAACAATTGTTCTTTTGTTTAAAACACAAATTTATTTTTGACGTAATTATTGAAAGTTAATAGATAATAATAGAAAAAATAAATGGGAAGGGACTAAAATGAAAACTAAATACTAAAAAGAGACACATGTAAGCTTCTCGTGAATAGTTGAGGAGGGGAACCCTTTTTTATTATAAAGATATTCAATTAAATGATATATCGTTTCTGATCAAATTTCAGTTAAATATAGAGATATCCTCGTCTATGTCTAGTGATATAGAGAATTAGTAATATAATACCCTCATCTCTATTTCGTTATTGAATTTAATATATAATCTTATACGCCCACAATACATAACATATTACTTTCATAGTTGCCAATCACAAAAAGGATAAGAATTACTAGAAAACTAAAATTTTCTCAATACCTTTACTACATACTACTCATTCTTATCTCTTTTACCGATCATAGTATATATTTTTTTTGTTTTTTTTTTACTATCCCTTTATGTGTATATGGTTCTTTTGGGTTATTTCCAATTATTTGTCATAACATTGATATCTCTCGCATATTAAGTACCATAAAAGAATCAGTATTGGTTTGTTTCATCAAAATCCATAAATGTCAGAGTTGAATGTAACTCTTTTGCCTCTTTTTATATGATATTTTTCTGTAAGCTAAAAAAACCAACCTTATTAATTCCTCTGTACATTTTATTTTAGTTTAATATTAACCAGAAAACCAAAAAAAATAATAGGTGTAACATTGGAAAATATATCATGTATACACAAATGTGAATTTTCTCTTGATTACTTAATTCCTTAATAATATAGGCTGTAAGACTTCTGGTAATTATTAACCAACCTGAAAAAAAATATAGTTGGGGGAACTTAAATAACAAAAACAAAGCAATGATTCTCAAAAAAAGTAGCTTAAACTCTCCCACGTGCACATCTTCGTTGCCTAAACCCCACATTCATGGTCCCCACACACTCACACTGAGTATATAAACTCCTCCTTCTTCTTCCTCTTCTCTCACCATTTCAAAACTCAAAACCCAATCTCTTCTCTCTCTTCTCCTCCCAAAAAAAATGGTAGGAGTTTTCCGGCGATCACTCTCCTTCCCAAACAAACCATCACCACCGTCAAAGCCACGTGTCTCTCACCACACTAGATCCATTAGTCTCCCTTGCAGATCCCATCCTTTATTCTCCCACATCAACCACGAGATCTCTCAGATCAAATCCTGGTTCTCCTCCTCCGGTGAACCCAACCACCTTCGCACCACCGTATGGATCGTCGACGGACTCAACCTTCTAAAAGACGTACACGAGACACTCTCGGATATTCTCCATCTCCCGCAGTCTCAAGAATCTCTCCGTAACCGTCCGATCTTCTTCGAGAATCTTCTAGAAGATCTGTTAAGATTCGTCGACGCTTACGGAATATTCCGTTCCTCGATTCTCTCCCTCCGTGAGAATCAGTCCGATGCGCAAGTCGCTCTCCGGAGAAAGAACGACGAGAAAATCAAATCCTACTTAAAATCTCGCGGTTCGATCTCGCGGGATATCGCGAGATTGACATCGTCGATAAGACGTTGCCACGTGGATCTCATGAGTGGATCGTACGGTGAAGCTGAGCTGGCGTCGGTTATTGGTGACGTTATCGAAGTGACTGTTTTGGTTACGGTTACGTTGTTTAACGGCGTTTATTTCTCGTTGAGGTCTACTACCAAAACGGCGTCGTTTATGGGGTTTTTGAAGAGATCGGAGAAGAAGGAGAAATTTGACGAAGGGATTGAGGAGTTGAAACAAGTCGAGGAGAAGAGTTTGGTTGGATTGAGTAAGATGAAAAATGACGAAATTAAGATTTTGACGAAGAAGATGATGGAATTGGAGAATTCGATTTGTGAGATTGAATGTGTGAGTGAGAAAGTGTTTAGGGGTTTGATTACCACTCGTGTCTCTTTGCTTAATGCCCTAACACATTAACCAAATATATCACTTTCATTTCCTATAAGAATCTGTGTTTACTTGTGTTTTTGTCTGATTATTTTTATTTTTTTGTATGAGTTAACTACTTGAAAGAAAATAGAAAATGAATAAATGAAAAATACTTTACATTCCATTGTATCTATAAATTCAAATAATAATCGTCCTTTCAATTGACAACGATTTGTAATATAGCTAGTTGTTTGTTGTGGTAGTGTCTTTCCTATGTTACCGTCATAAAAAAAAAAAAAAAAATAGATCATATTAACTATCCTGATATGTCACTAAAATTTTGAAAGTCTATAAATTTTTCTAGTTTATATTTTTTATAGGATTTTTTTTTTGTTTTGAAAATTTGATTAATGACGTTTTCATGTATCAGTAAACGATTAACTACGTACGAAAAAAAAAATATGACTGGTTTGTTTTTTGTTATTTCTCTTTTTTATATATATATAATGATTTTGTTACGTACTCTTTGGAAAAAATTTAGCCTATGTTCCCGTAAATATTATTTTCATTCCATATATATATATATAAATTAATTAAATTTTGTATAATCATATTTTTATTAGTTATAATAGACTAAAATTTGATATCTTAATTAGTTGGTTGTAAGAAATCTGATGATTGATATAATTTGAGTTTTAAAAAACAAAATAATGCTTGAAAAAATAATGGTTACGCGTTAAGGACCAAGGTCCACTGAATTTCAAAGCCATACCATACCCATGGCCATGCATTATCATTTATTTGGCAGACAACAAAACATGAAACATTACTACAGAAACAGCGTGCAATGAACAGAACTCACTTGACACATATATTTGCCGGAAATAATTGAAATTTTAAGGTCATAAGAAGACATATAACTTTGTAACGCTTTCACGTTGATGGATTCGTTCTAATATTGTGTGGTCTCCTTTCTTAAGTTTTAATTAGCAAAGCCACCACATGGTTTGTTAGGGAGATGCTTTTTTCAATTATCATCTTGATCTGATTTGGATTAGCACTTAAATTATTTGACTAACACCGTATTAAACGTGGGGTTTGCTGGAAAAACATACCGTTGTTTAGTTGTGTATTAATTAAATAGTTTATTGGCTAATTATTTGATCAGCTTAATATCTTTCCTCTTTTAGCGGCTATACGTGTTGGTTGTCATAACCGGGTCGGCATCATGTGATTCAAAAACCGGACTAATCACTCATACCACGGGGTGTTCATTTCGATGGGTTAGAGATGAATACTAGGGAATAAGAGTATGATACGAATATTCAAAATATAACAAATTACACAAATCGGTAATTTAAAGAAATGAATCGTGTAAAGAGTTTAATACGGATAATTCAGATAGTTAAAATTATTATTAGAAATGAATATTGATGATTTTGGTTATTAAAACTACTTTAAAACCAATAGTTGGGAATCACTACATAGTAATTTTTAAAATGACTAAATATTAGAAATATAGTAAAAATTTTGGAATATTCTGGATAATTTCGAGTAATTTTGTGAATTTATACGTTATTCTAAAGAATAATTTAAATTTGAATTACTTAAATAAATATAGGATAGCGAGTACTAAGTTTTAGAAGACTATAAACTAGAATAAAAAAAGTCGGTAAAGTATAGCGCTAGGATTTGAACTCGAGTCGTCATACACAAAAAAAAAATCCTAGCAATTAAATCACTAAACTATAAAATATTCATGAAAAATTGAACGAAAATAATGGACCGCAAACACATGCTTGACTTGCTTGGTCTTATAGGATCACCATATATCACACATTGATCTTTATCCTTACCCATTCGAATAATTTACCCAAACGGTTGATCTGATAATATGGATTGGGTACGGTAACCAGACCCTTAATGCTCTGACATAACTCATACGATACTAAATCCGGTTAATCTTGGGTTATAATTGGGTAGGTTGCTTTGAAATACAACTTGCAAAATTATTTATATTTTCAATAAATGCTTTACTTAGTTTTGAATAATATTACAACGAGGCAAAAATTGACAACTAGGATTTAGTCATGAATTGAAGCCAACTCCCAACAAAGAAGATAACACAGATGGAAAAGGGATTTTGGTCTTTGATGACTTATTAGCGTTTGATTAATATAGGACCCAATCAAAAGTTAAGAGCATATTTAGAGAAACAGATAATAATTAGAACATGAACTTTACATGTTCCTAATAATTAAGAGAACTTCCAATATTGTACCCAATTATTGGTCATTATTTGTTATGCACCAATTAGGTATATCTAGTTGGTTATTTTTGTCAATATGTATATAGTTGGTTTTAGTTTAGATGTTTGGTTTTATCCTTATATGAAATCAAGTGGTGAATGTTTTCTATAGCCGACTGGTTTTAATTACGTCACAAATTGACAAACAATCCAAGAATGTGATGTAAAGATGTACACTTGTATATACAGTATACCTCATTCTGACATGCATTTCTATATAATTAATTATAGCTGGTATATGGTATACACATTGAAAAAACACCCAATATCTATGGAAAACTTCAAATCCGCGGGAAAATTCTTTTACCACGAATTTTGTAAATTCGGTCATTAAAAATTGAATTTTATTTGGAATAATTGCAAAAAGAAAATTCATAAGTTTCCGAGATATAATATCTCATCGGAAATAAGTTGGTTAGTCTTATCGAGAATTTTATTTGGAATAATTACAAAAAAAAAAATATTTTTTTTTATAACCAAACATTTAAAATTAAAATACAAAAGAAGAGGTTGGCATCCACGGTGGTGGAAACTGGTTAAGTAAATTCAACAAGACGTTGTCAGGCTCCACGAGCCAAGCCATCCGCCTTTAAGTTTTTGACATATCATATCTCATCGAAAATAAGTTGGTTAATCTTATCGATAATCGAAAAACCTAACGGAATATTTTTATTAGAAATCCGTTAAATAAGTTGTTAGAAATCCGTTATAATTTTTTGTTGTTTTTAAATTTTTTTTTTTTTTTTTGGTTAGGGGTCACCTTGTTCTCTTGTAGTAACTTGCATACATTCTTTTTTTTGTTTTTTTGTTAAAACTTGCATACATTCTTTCGGGGTTCACTTCCCTTCGTGCCGAAAAGGTCAAATAGAAAAACGGTGTGGCTTATTATTAAAGAGGAAAAAAACCAAAATACACCGCTATTTTAAGTCGTGTGACCAAAGCAGTTCAATATTTTAATCCACAAATGTAATGATCAATAATAACGGTTCATTTCACGCTTCACTTGCATGTCGTCACCCATGTTATAACAACACGCAGTTTCTACAACGGTACTGAAAACGTTAGGCGGGAGCGTTAAAGAATTTTATTTGAACAATGGGCTTTAAGTTTACTAAAAAGCCTGATAATTTATTTCATAACTGGAGGTTATCAAATTTTGCTATAGCCCAATATGTTATATATGTTTTTTTTTTGGTCTAACCCAATATGTATACTTTTTTTCTTTTTTTTTTTTTTTTTTTTTTTTACGGCCCNTTTTTTTTTTTTTGAACGGCACCCAATATGTATACCTCTATTCCACATTTTCTTTAGCAACCAAGAGGAATTGTTGATTTTTTATTAACGATCAAAGCAAATAATGACTTCAAGAAAGGTGCAACATAAGGAGGAATCGAGTAATAAAAAACATGAAGTTGAAGAGATCATCAGGAGGTTGCTTTTTTTCCTAAGGCACAGACTCGTTTTGTGTCACAAGTCGGAGTTCTTGCATTACCATACATAGTTCCCTGTTAGGTCTTATCCATATTTGTTTTATTTCTCGCTTTAAGGCTTCAGCCTAGCTATTGTATATACTTACAAGGGTTGGTACCAATCAAAGTGAAACTCTTTTTTTTTTTTCTTGTAAATTTGTAAAAAAAAAAAACAAGTTTGTGAGAATACTACCATATATTTTCTCAGATTTATAAAGATTAAGATCTTGCATAAAATCTATCATGTATATTTTTTTTTTTTTATCTATCTTCTAGAAATCTTATATATTAAAGATACCAAATTATATTTTTGACCATGATTCATTACTTTGTGTATATCTGTATATGATTTGAAACACTTTTTTTTTTTTTTTGGTTACATAAAAGATTTTACAACGGTTAGTTCAAACCTATATTTGTAGATCCACACATTTGTATCCTTAATGCATCTGAGTGAACGACTCTACTTGAACACAGTTACACTCCAAACTCTTGGATGTGGAAGGGTAGATAAACTATTGATAACCCATTAGTTCAAGTGGATACCACTTGTGGTGGGCCGGGTTGAATTCTAATTTTGAACGTAATATATGCGTGTTGCGAACGTAATTAACCAAGAACCATATCAATAAAATTTAAGATATATTCCTACGTACATACGTGTATACAACGGTCATTAACTAGTAATCTAACTATGCAACAATTACTATAGTTTAGAAAAGGTCTGCAGTCGTCTGCTGCCAACCTACTTTTTACTTTTTGACTTAGTTTGCTAATCTAGTTATGTTAATAAATGTCCTACGTACACTACTAGACATCAATAAATATTATTGTCACCCTTGTACATATCACATAGACACGTACCGTTTCCAAACTTTTTCGTTTGTTTGTTTTATACTCATCAAAAAGCTTCCAAAGAAAAGACACCAAGATTTGTTTCAGACAAAAGTTACATAGCTAGAGAGAAAGCAACAATGACAATGTTTTGGCATGTTCTCTTTCTCGTGTTATTATGTTCTGAGACTACCACAAACGCTTTGGTGAAGTTGCCTCCAAATAAAACGATTCCAGCCATAATAGTGTTTGGAGATTCAATAGTGGATGCTGGAAATAACGACGATATGATAACAGAAGCTAGATGCAATTTTCCTCCTTATGGTATCGATTTTGAAGGCGGCATTGCTACCGGAAGATTTTCCAACGGCAAAGTTCCGGCCGATATTGTAGGTAATGAACTAATTTTCACTTAGTTTGTTTGAAATTACATGATCATATTTTCAATAAATAACAACATTATTGCATGATTATTACTATATGAATATATATGCCTCCGTAACATGTCATCTAAATTAATATTCTTATTGAGTATGCGCCATTTTATTGAGTTTTGAAAAATCGTATACGTCAACTGAGAAGCAAAACATCAAATAAATTAAGGGTAAAAGAAACCATTAATTACCATAATTAAAACTATAAATTGCAATTTTTGTTTTCTTCTTATTATTATGTAGCGGAAGAATTAGGGATTAAACCGAGTTTACCAGCATATCGCGATCCAAATCTAAAACCGGAAGATCTTTTAACCGGTGTAACATTTGCTTCTGGTGGTGCTGGTTACGTTCCTTTCACAACCCATTTAGCGGTAATTCCAACTCTAAACCTTACATTAATTTCCACAAAAATGTCATTAATTACACTTGTAAGCTAAATATGTACTTTACAGGGGGGAATATCATTATTGCAACAATTGAAAATGTTCGAGGAATATCTAGAGAAACTGAAGGAAATGGTTGGGGAGGAGAGGACAAAATACATTATAGAAAACAGTTTGGTCATTGTTGTATGTGGTAGTAATGACATAGCTAACACCTACTTTGGTCTTCCTTACGTTCAAAGCAAATACGACATTGCTTCCTTTACCACTCTCATGGCAGACAATGCTCGATCTTTTGCTCAAGTAAGTCTCTATAATAAAATTATCGATGTCTTCTAAATTATTTTTTTAACAATTTTTTTCCTTAAATTTTGTTGGCATGTCAAGAAATTACATGAACACGGAGCGAGAAAAATTCATGTATTCAGTGCACCACCACTCGGATGTGTCCCATCACAGAGAACCGTGGCGGGAGGATTGACGAGAACTTGTGTTGATAGGTTCAATGATGCAACAAAGCTCTACAATGCTAAACTCTATGCGAATTTGGACTCATTGTCAAGAACTTTACAGGACAAGACATTAATAATCTATGTTGATATATACGATTCTCTTCTTGATATCATTATGAACCCTCAACAATATGGTACTCATTCATATTACTATTAACTAAATTCTATTTCTTGAAAATGTCAATAACATTGTATATATGTTTATCATGAATAATATGACAGGATTTAAGGTGGTCGATAGAGGATGTTGTGGAACCGGACTGATCGAAGTTACTGCGCTATGCAACAACTATACAACTGCGGTATGTCCACAAAGATCAGATTATGTGTTTTGGGATTCTTTTCATCCCACCGAGAATACTTACAGAATATTGGTCGCAAAATATTTTGAGAACTATTCTGACAACATGTAATTTTTTTAGTTTCTGACGTCATATGCAAGTCAGCTTAATTTATCATGTTTTTGTTGTTTATTACATCACATTAAATGTGGGAGTGAGAGATATATCTATACACAATACAGTTATATATGTACTTTGAAACAGTTTATAGCCTACTAGAAAAGTTAATGTGATAGACAAGTCATTATGGCTAGATACAAGCTCATTAAATTGTTTGCCATCTTGTTGGATGTTAAGAAAATAAATGCATTGATTAAGATTTGAGAACAGCATGCAGTTTCCACAACTGTATTAACAACGTCACGCATGTCAGTGAAAGTAAAGTTCTCCCTACAAAGAATGGGCCTTATATTAACGAGTAGACCCATAAGTAGGCCCAGTAAGCATCCAATTCCGCATTTTATGGCAAAGAGGAATTGTTGGTTAAGGTGAAAGAAGCATAAGCAAATCGGTTATTCTTTTCGCTACGATATGTTGTTTGAAGACTGGATTTTTGGTACCGTCAATCATCAGAAGAAAGCAGCAATCAAGAAAGATGAAAAAGTGTACATGAAGTTAGCATCAGGAGATTGCTTTTTTCCCAAGGCACAGTATTTGTCTCAAGTCGGAACCTTTGCATTACGTTTTAGGTCTTAGATTTATACAGACTTTTTTTTATATATATATAAACCAAAATATGAAGATCATTCATAAATCTTTGCTTATAGAAATCATGATCAACTTTCAATACTAATTAAGTTATATATATATATATATATAATAAAGATAATTTGCTCAATATTACTAAAATGACAAATTATGAAATTCCCATTGTATATACATGTATTATCATTGTATTATAATAATATATATATAAAATATATAAAGTGTCAAATTTATAAATAATAAAATATATGGTATTCTATTATTATAATATAGTCAATATTGTTTAGGTGGCCTACAAAAGTGTTTAAACATCACGTAGACGGACGCCTAAAATACTTTTTAGAACATTGGGTAGAAGCGAAGAGAGACGTAGTCATCACGAGCGGGTGACTCGTGCTTACTAGGAAATTTTCGTTTAAGATCAACAATTACAACGATCTATTTTCATCACGATGATATTTCAAAAATTATATGGGTCTGTCGACGAAGGTCTGAACTTGTTGATGTTAAATGTAGCACGTGTGCGGCCTAGAACATCTAAGGGCATCACATACTTGTTATTGCCTCAAACTTCTTTGGTCTAAATGGCCATATATAGTCCCTCTAAGAAGACAATTGTGAAAGGATTCCTCCACGTAGCTAGTTATAGCAGGTTAAAATCTCGTTTGTTAACGAAATTAACTAGATAAATCGCTCCACCAACTAAGAATGACATTTACCACCACCGATAGAATCAAGAAAAAGCTCTCATTTTGTCATTTTTGACTTTGTCTAGACCTGGTAAGTTTATCACCCATGGAATAAGGAAAGTAAAGTAGTATTGAATGCAACTTTGCCGCGATCCGAGCACTTCACTAGAATCCCTTCATGATCGGCTTCTTAGAGGGACTATGATCAATTAGACCAAGGAAGTTTGAGGCAATAACATATATGTGATGCTCTTAGATGTTATAGGCCTCATGCATGCTACACTGATGTATTCAACCAGTTTATATACATCTTGGTCAGACCCATGTAATTCTAAAATAATCATTGTGATTTAGATAGATCATTATAATTTTTGATATTAAATGAGGAATTCCTAGTAAACACGAGCCATCAGTTTTCGTAAGTCTGAGAGCTTTTTCTTCACTCCAAAGGGTAGAGACGAACGTAGTCAATGGATTTGTGTGTTTAGTCATTTGAACTAAAATTCATCATATGAAATTAATGACTTAAATTGATGAGTTTGTGGAGTCCAACAATTATGTTAGATCAACTAATAAAAGGAATGCAAAAGATAAGAAAAAAAAGATTGTAGGAAAAACTTTGTAAATCTAGCTAGCTAAAAAGAGATTGAAAAGTAAGTACAACAATGTATATATATATATAGTAAAAGACTACAAAGATCATAACTACTTGACTACAAAAATTATTAGGAATAAGCATAGTGTATATATATGTATGGATTTTGTCATTTGACTGTCAGTCAGAAGAACCTAGCTTATCAAAACAGCTAATTCCAGCATGTCTATATTCGTCCTGCACGCATATAATATACAAATTTGGTTGAGTATTTATGAGACCTTGTTATACAATAATTGTCTCTCTCTTGTAAGACCCTAATGATGCATGATTAATTAGTATACAACGATCTATAATATCTTGTAGATCCATAAATTAGATGTAGTATCTTCGTCTTTTTAAAAACACAAGTAACAATTATCGTATTTCTATGTGAGTAAAATTATTCTTCCTAAACACGTGGTTCTTCTCTCATTACTCGATCAATTTTTTCGTTATAAATTAAAGTGTAACTTCTAAGTCTTAGCTATAATAAGCTCCTGTAATAACGGAATTTAATGAATGCATGTGGATTTGTTATGAAACCTAAATTTATAAATTTTGAAAAATTTAAGATACTGAGTTTATAAATACACTCTTAAGCTTGTCACAATTATACAGACACACACTCTTAAGCTTGTCATTCCAAAAGCTTCCTATCTAATTGAAGAAACAAAGATTTGTTGTAGACAAAGATACATATAGAGAGAGCAATATATAATGATGTTTTGGTATGTTTTCTTTCTTGTGTTGTTATGTCATGAGACGACCACAAACGCTACTTCGGAGATTCAAGCCGTAATAGTGTTTGGAGATTCGGTCGTTGATGCTGGAAATAACAATAACATTGTAACAACGAGTGCTAAAAGCAATCATCCTCCTTACGGTATCGATTTTGAAGGTGGGATTGCTACCGGAAGATTTTCTAACGCCAAGGTTCCGACTGATATTATAGGTATATATATATATACTATGTTTTCACTGAAATAATTGACAATATGATTATATGTACAATATAAGATGCAATATTGTCTGACTAATGTAGTTGCACAAGTAAAAAGTTCATCAATGTCAATTTCTTAAGTTGAAAACTGTGAAGCAAAACGTTAAATAAATTATAGGCAAAATGAAACCTATAACTTAAAGTTGTAATTGGTGATAACTATTAGTTTTTGGCTTGGTTTGTTATATACAGCGGAAAAGCTTGGGATTAAACCAAGTATACCGGCATATCTAGATCCAAATCTGAAACCAGAAGAGCTTTTAACCGGTGTAACATTTGCTTCTGGTGGTGCTGGTTATATTCCTGTGACAACACAAATAGCGGTATAATCCAACTCTAACTCTTACATTATTTCCACAAGATATACGAAACTGTAATCCTAATATCATTTTTTTCTTAATGATAAATTTCTTTTACAGGGCGGTATAACATTATCGCAACAATTGAAATTGTTCGAACAGTATCTAGAAAAACTGAAGGTGATGGTTGGGGAAGAGAGGACACAATTCATAATAGAAAACAGTTTGTTCGTGGTTGTATGTGGTAGTAATGATTTAACTTACACCTACTTTGGCCTTCCTCCTCATGCTCAAATGAAATACGATATTGCTTCTTTTACCACTCTTCTGGCAGACAATGCTCGATCTTTTGCTCAAGTAAGTCTTTATAATAATATCCTTGATACATCAAAGTATTCACAACTTTTTTTTCTTGAACTTTGTCTTTTTGATTATGTGGTATATACAGAAATTGTATGAATATGGAGCGAGAAGAATACATGTATACGGTGTAGCTGCGATAGGATGTGTCCCATCACAGAGAACGATAGCGGGAGGACCACAGAGAAATTGTGTTGATAGGTTCAATGATGGAGCAAAGCTCTACAATGCTAAGCTCCAGGCGAATTTGGACTCTTTATCAAAGACTTTAAATGCCCAAAAATTGAGCTATATCGATACATACGATTCTCTTCTTGATATCATTATGAACCCTCAACAATATGGTATTCATATATATATATTTCATTCAGATTTTTTAAAACATTTCTGTTTCATTACCAAGTTAATAAAATTGTATATATTTTGTCATGAATGTGACAGGATTTAAGGTGGTTGATAGAGGATGTTGTGGAACCGGACTAATTGAAGTTATTGGTTTATGCAATAGCGTCACAGCTCCGGTATGTCCGAGAAGAACAGACTATGTGTTTTGGGATAGTTTCCATCCCACAGAGAAGGCTTACAGAATTATGGTTGAAAAATATTGGGGAAAAGTATTTTGACAACTCTTTTTAGCTTGATTTATGCAAGTTCTTAAACAAATTATTTACTATCATATTAATACGTGAAATATGTATTTCTGAAAAGACACGTTAGTATGGTTTGTAATCTCATTTATTTGCCATCTTGTTGGATGTTAAGATAATAAATTGCATTGATTAAGTTTATGACCAAGAATATGCATATATAAATATGTTGCGAACAACACGCAGTAGTTTCTAGTTTCAATGAGGGTAATTAACACGTCACTCATGTCATTAATAGCCCAATAAGAATTATTATATGGAGTAGTTCGTATTTTATGACCAAGATGAGGAGTTAATGATTAAGATAAGGACAGAATTAACAAAACGAGCTTTATGATCTCCCATTTATGTGAAGACATGTACATTAATCCCAAACGTAAGTTGGAACTTATTATGTACAGTCCTGTTCTGGATCAACATATTTATTTTCTGATCCTTGACTCAGCTTGTACACTTTAACAATCACAATCTGTCTATTTCATTAGATCACATGTACAGAAAAAAGAAAATTAAAAAAAATCTTAGGTTTGTAGTGAATTTATGTTTTTTTTTTTTTTTTTTTTTTTACAACTTTGANTGACAACTGTGAATTTATGTATTCTTTATTTTAGATTTATACATGTAAAAATCTTTCATATTTTTTCATATTTTACAGAAATATAATAAATTTCCTGATACAATACTCAAAATTAAAATTATGAAAGTATCCTTTGAACAGTGGTTACCCAAAACTTTATTAATTTTTTTTACATTAGGGATAAATTTGGTTCGATTTCCAAAGAATAAAATGAAACATCATGAGCATTTGTCATACATAATTATATATAAGACCATACAATTGTTTGTTGTATAATCCTTCATACAATTTCTCTCATAATTAATGTGAAGTAGATGATAACACAAAAGTAATAATTAATAACAAACTTTCAGAAGTTATCCTTCAAAATTATGTGATTGAATCTATTATTTTTCTTTTATCTAGTTACTCTTTCACGTAAATTAGTTATATCTCTTCATTTTCTAGAAATGCTCAAATTTTTGCCACTTCGTCGGCTTAATTAGATTTTTCTATTAAGTTATTTATTAAATCTTCCACCCAGGCGTAAATGTATTTAATTCATTACTTCTATAAGCATTTTAAATAAGGGTTTTGTGAAATCTGCCTCTTTTATTTGGGCCTTTTACTTCTGATTTGCCATCCACCTGAAACAATGGCCCAAACTTCATTACCTTATACTGTAGTGAACATTATTGACTCTGGGCTTTTATGAAAATTCTGAATTTATCTTGAGTTCATAGTGAATCGTCAGTCTGATCTGGCCCCGGTGAGTAGTTATTGCCTTCACATCGAAGGGGTGAACACCGGGTGAACAAATTCGTGTGTCTTGTGATGTTTCTTTGCTCTTGGTCTTTAGTTTTCCCGTTTCCAAATTTCAATCGAGTCAAAGAGAGAGTAGAGAGAGTTGCGATTCCAAATCTGGTTCTAGTTTGTGAAGATCCGATTTCAATTGGTGTAGAGAGTTGGGTTTTAAGCGTAACATTGTAGAATCAATTTGGTATCTCAATACACAAAAATCTTCTTCAGCTCTATCTCTTTGTTCACTCTGGTACCACGTTACCATTACACATAAAATTATTACTTATATGTAAAAACAAAACCATACAAATGGCAAATGGGCTTATTGGTTGTAATGTGAGTTCAATTTTCAATTCCAAATCAGAAAAGATATTCATATCAATAAAGATAAATAGGTAGCAAAATTCAAAGGAGGCTTATCACAAAAACTTGATATGTGGCTGATATAACGTCAACGGGAATAACTACATATGGTTCGTTGGTCAGATTGGGCTAATTTGTATGGGCATTGGAAAATAATGCTTCTGAATGTGCTCCTGTTTTATTTATAAGCAAGTGCCAATTATTATGACATAGAAATAATCATTGATACAAAACATACATATATACAATATCAATAGGATGTTTAAGTTATGCAATAATGTTTGGTATTAAATAACGTTAAGAACATATAAATCCAGGCTGCCACAGAGATCAACTTTGTTGTTAATGGTTTTCTTAAGTCTACGTACGCCATTCGTGCACAATCCCAGTTTTGCCCAATCAGACAAATATAATATTACATGTATGCGTGTATATATTATATACCAATGGTATTTGGTCATGTCTTGCTATATTAAATATATAAAGATATATTTACAATAAAGGTTGCTGGGATTTGGAAAACGACTTCGCAGCCAACGGTTACTGCTTCTTGTTGGTTTCATAATCTCAGCAGCCGAGACAAGGTTGCCGCACCTATAAGCAGCCTACTTCCTAAAAACGGATAATATCATACTAACGACCAAAAAAATCATACTAACAGACATTTAAAATTGCCCAAAAAAAAAAAAAAACAGACATTTAATGAATCCAAAAACAAATCTGTGAAGGCTTAACCATCTGACTTAAGACAGATTATATATTACTAATGACTTGATTTGATGAGTTTTTGGAGTCCAACAATAATGTTGTTAAATCAAAAAAATTAAAGGAATGCTAAAAATGTAAAAGAAAACGATTATACTAGTTGACAAGATAAATGATTAGGAATAGGAGAAGTGTGTAAATATAAGTATGGATTTGTCATTCGACTGTCGGAAGAAACTCAATCAATACAGCTAACTCCAGCCTGTATCGATATATTCGTCGTGCACGCTTATAATACATACAAATTGGTGGAGAGTATATATGAGAAATGTGAGGCTTTCTTGACTACTATTACAATAATTATCTCTATTGAGTACTGAGTAGTTATCCATGGCTGCTTCTTCTGGTGCACACGTGCGTTCTACAAGCTGGCCTGAAGATGTTCATCCTTTGTCTCGAGCCATCGAAAGTCATCTTCTGATACTGACGCAAAAACCCGAGTCGGCTTGTCGGAAACTCGGAGTTTTAAAGAATTTGTACGAGGTTGTCGAAGTTTTCCTCCATTTCCAAACCACGAAAACACAAAAAGCTGTTTTGGAAGATGTTTCTGAAGGTCTTATCGAGGTTCTTGATATATGTAGCATGGTAAGAGACGTTCTGATGCAGATAAAGGAGCAAGTTCGAGAGCTCGAGTCGAGCTTGAGGAGAGTGATCAGAAGCAAATCAAGAAGAGACCAAGAGACTTTCTTGGTGCGTGGGATCGATGCGTCTGTGTCTAAGAGAAGAGTCTTGAGCAAAACGATAGGTAAGGAGCTCAAGAAGAACAAGAAGAAGGGAGATTGTGGAGATCACCACGTCCATGTAATGAAGAAAGTTGAAGAGACGAGCTATAATGTTATGGTTTCTTTATTGGTCGAAGTAGTGGCGATGAATTTGGTGGATTATGAGAAGAGATCGAGAAGAGGAATCGTTTCGAGGGTTTTTAATTGGAAGAAACAAGAAATTGATGAAGAGGAGCTGAAGAAGTTGAGAGAAGCAGAGCAAAAGATTGAAGAAACAGAGAGAGACTTGGACTGTGTTTACAAGAAATTGTTAAAAACTAGAGTTTCTCTTCTTAACATGCTTACTCAGTATTGAGATTTGGATAGATGTACGTTTTGGTCAATTTAGTGTTTGTAAATAATACATTATAGACTATTACAGTCACAAGACTAAGAAGATACAGTACTCTCTCGGTTTCATAAAGATGTTGTTTTAATCAATTTACACAAGAAAAATTACAATTAAACAAATATGTCTATATCTAATAAATCAATAATTAAAATATTATAAAAAAATAATCTTTGGATAAAGGTAAAATAAAAACGAGGCTCAAAAGTTATATTGAAAATGTAAAACGACATTTTTTGTTAAAAAAAAAAAAAAAACTCTAAAACGACTCTTTTTATAAAACAATTTTTTTTTTATATATATATATAGCAAAAACTACAAACATCTAAAGCCAAAATAAAAAGGACTAAGAAAGTTATTCATCTTTTCTTTACGTCTTAAATAATAGAACCCCAAAATATTGATTCTAATCAAATTAAAGACAACGAATGACATACAAAAATCAATTATGAGTTCTATACTTCTATACTATACAGCAGAAAAGTTAATGATAAAAAAAATTAGCCTCCATCGGGAAAGATGTTTAGCGTATGACTTTTTTTTTTTCGTCCACGAGGTGGTTGACATATATTATTTTGGAGTCTTTGACAAATGGACACCAATAAGAAAACTGTTGGAGTTGCCTCATCAAGAAAACAATAATTTCATTTGAAAATACATGTAGTAATAATATATAAGTAAATTTTATTCCTCCACTAGTTACCAATCTTTGAAAAATAAAAAATTCGTAAAAATTACCCGTAACTTTGAAAGTAGTTTTCATCAAATATGTTATTCTTAACACCACAATCAATCTCAATATCCACTAAAAATGCTAATTCTCGTATTATTTATCTTTTTAAGTGGAAGTGTGGATCAATAACACGCAACGCATTAAACGTATATATATATATATATATATAAATCATGAAAAACAACGTCTGGTCTAAACATTTTGTAATAATAACATACTATAGAATTCAGAGGACGGCTGTTAGCAATTCTCTTGAGAAAAAAAAAAAAAAAAAAAAACTCTAAAAATCGAGTCACATACTTTAGACTTTAGAGCATCAGCATTTGACAATGCTCTTGCTCTAAGGTGAAAATAAAAATCTTCTCAAACTAGAACAGAAGTAGCAAATTAAATACCATAAGAGAGATGGGAAAAAAGAAACAAAAAATGGGACATAACAACAAAACAGAAATGGGTGTGTCATTCAGATTCCACTTATGAAAAATGTTGCAAAGCAGAGCAGAGGTGAATTTGAGATAATAGACTTGGGTTAATGGGCCTGAATTAAAAATTAGTGGGTACTCTGGAAAAAAATGGCTAATTACATAATAATGTCTGTACATGATGCTCAGATATATAAAAAAGTCTATACATGATGCTGCCAACAAAAATTATATGATGTATGATTGGTTATTAGTTATAATTTGTAGCTGTACCTTCCAAACTGGAAAATCGAATAATTCGATTGGTCCTCTAACAACTGAATAAAATGAATGCATGTGGAAAGATATGAATCTAATTTTAAACTTTTCAAGGAGATATAAATTTGTTGAAGGTAATCTGAGATGTATAAAGATCTGAGTCATCGTCACAAAATCTAATCTAGCCATGTATATATGCATGGATCGAGGTTGTTACTTATAGAGCAAATGAAAATATTAATGTATATGTATATTCCTCTTAAGATATTTAGCTACTAATCCACATTATATATATTTTTAATTTATTTTTATGTATAACCAAAGCGTTATATAATCTGAGATTTGAGTCATACTCTTGACGTGAGAGTATTGGTTGAGTAGTCGACTCACCATATTTTTAAACTGACAAAAAATAGAATATTCGTTAAATCGGTTAAGGAAGTAAAAAATATTTCTACCAAAAACAAACAACTCAATAGATTTAACGTTTGACTCTCCCAAATTTTTTAACATACAGTATATCATAGCGTCATAAACTTAATTAAGGTTTACATAATGGGATTGATAGCTAAAGATGGATTCGGGATTATGGATAAAACAACGATTGAGTGAAGAACCAGTAATCTAAAATACACAATTCTAATAATATAGATCTAAAATCATAACCTATGTTTCAATCTAACCATTGGTAATAAATACACATATCTGACAAACACGTATACGGAGTATCTAAGCTCGGATCTAAGATTAAAACATTTCTCATTTCCCATTTTATATTCGTCTCTTCAATTCCAAATTAGTGTAATTTACTGACAGCCTGGCACCGTCGCCGCTCGTGCATGCATTTATATTTATCCTTAATCAATATAACTAATTCAAAAACTATATATTATAAGAAAAACTATAACTAATTCAAGTACCCAAAATAATAAAAGAAAAACTATATATTATAAACAGAATATCTCAACAAATCCACAATGTACCCTAACCCACGAGGGATTATACTTATACAGAAGTTTCCTTGAGACATTTTGTCGAATAATTTAAAAAATCATTATCCCTCATAATACCTCCAAAATGAGCTGTTCCCTAGATGTCCCACGTCCGTACAAATGCTCAAAAATTAAGGATACTTCATTGTACTTTCCCTGTGATCTCACTTCTCCACTCTATAAATAATCTCCTTCTCACAAACATTAATTATATCTCAAAGTTCTCAAAAAGCCCTACAAAACAAACATCGCAAAACCTACCTTCCTAGTTAAGAATCATCTCGAGTGCGCATCAAGATCGATCCATTATGGCTCAGATTAACTTCGAGGGATTGAGGGAGCTACACGAATGCGTAAACTATCTCCTTGATCACTGTCCAGACACAAGAGAATCTCTGTCTCAACAAGGACTAGAGAAATGGACGGAACAAGTTTCAGAAGCTTCATTGAGCATGTTAGACATATGTAACGTGTCTAAAGATGTAATGACGCTCGTGAAACGCAGCTTGAAAGATCTACAACAGACTCTCCGTAGCAACAACGAAGCATCCGATGTCAACGAGAAGATCGCTGCGTATAATCGGTACAAGATGAATCTCAAGAAGGAGACGCTGAAATGCTTAAACTGTTTGAAGAACATGAAAGAAAACAACGGAGGAAAAGGGGCGATGCCGATAGAGCAGAACCTTCTGTTTGTAGCAGAGGTTTTGAAAGAAGTGAGAGGAGTCATTGTGACAATGGTTGAGTCTTTGTTCTCGCTTGGTTGTATTCCTTGGCTAGAGAAGAAATCGAGCAAAGGATCTTTTTCTTCGATGTTTACTAGTCGATCTTCGTATTGGTTAGATGATGTATGGGACGAGACAGCTGTTCAGAGTGCGACTACGAGGTTGGAGGCCGCGGAGATTGCTGTGGAAGAGCTTGAGATAGAGTTAGAGTCTATCTTCCGGCGGTTGATTCATACAAGAGTTTCACTTTTGAATATTCTTACTAACTAGATACATTTATTTGCCCCGTTAGAATTTGCTTCAAGCAACGTAATAACCAAACCGGCTAACTGGTTAGAGACCGGATTTAGGATTGAATGTTTTTAACCATTTTTTACGTGTGAGATAGTGCCGAGTATTGGTGGATTTATATAAATGCCGCTAAATCACGAGCACTTCTCCGTGGAGTCATTTAATTAATTATTTAATTTCTTTTATCTTCCAATAATAAAAAAAACTTTTTATTTACATAAATGTTGTGGCTTTTTATTGATGTTCATTAATCTTTTAAGTTTTAACATGGTTTGAGTAGACGTGTAAGCTACCATTCTTATTGCTACGTATGGCTATGTAAATATGGTCAGATTATCTGAGACAATCAGTTTAAATTTGGGCATGTTCTGAATTTTTGAATAATCAGAAATTTCAGATTGTAATATATAAATTACGCATACGTTGAAATTTTGAAGAATTCCCTAAGATGTGAAATTGTGAATTGGGAACCATAAATGTACACATATACGTTGAAATTTTGAAGAATTTCCGAAGAACATTGTAATTTTGGATTCATAAATATAACTTAAAATCATAAGAAAAAGATATAATCATACTTATCACTTTGTATTCCTGGGTCTAACAACATGAATCTGAAAATCGATTTTATTTCAAATTCATTAGTAGCAAAACAACATCAAGCAAGGGCACTCCAACTAGCAGCTTAAAACAAAAGTAGCAAATCTTACAAAGTTGTGTACAAAAACATTTCACGTCTTCTTCACAGTTCTCTTTATTTCGACATATGAAGCTGTAAATAAAACAGAGACGATGCATTTTTTCGTCATGATCTTCAAAGGTTCAATGAGACCTAGCAACAAAACCCAAAACAAGATTAGTCTCGAGTCATTTGGGTAATGCTTATCACGATTATAGTGAAGTTGCATCAAAAGGTGAAATTGAGGACAGTAGAGAACGATCGTTGTTTTGCTAATTCCAAATCAACAATGCGTCTCAACAAGAAAGAAAACTCAAAACATGTGCCACTACACTAATACTGAACTTTCAAGATAAATGACAGTCAACTGTCATTTAGAGGGTTAACGATCCATTTAAGAGAATATAAATCAAGACAAGCAACAAAGAAGTTAAAAATCCTCAAGATTTCAGCATTTGCATGACGTATTTCTGATCAAAGCTAAGGTCTTTCTTCAAAACTAACTATCACATCAACTCAAAAGAGATCTTACTAGCAAGTGACTCCTCATAACATTACACATAGACATTAAGTTTCACGGAAGAACTGCAGCCTAATTACTTAGTTGTTACGTCCCAAAATCAATAATGTGCATATAATACAAAACAGCGATAGTCTTTCCCCATCTCCTATTAATAACCAAACCGTGTTTAAGAACTTTTAACGATTCCATCAAAAGTGGTAATACAGACATTACCTAGTGATGATCTCCGCTACCGTGATCACCATGACCATGGCCTTCCCACGGGTGCCTCCATCCCTATCAATACCACATCGACGATTTAGTACCTCAAAACTTGACACAGAGTGAAGCAAAGATAACAAATGAAAAAAAGAGAGTCTTACCAAAACTACAGGGCCATCTTTCTTTGCCCTGTACAAAATCCAGAACCTGAAAACACCAAAACAATTGTTACATCAACCATTCTAATCCAACTATAATTCACATTTTCGCCATTCGAAAACATAATCCAATTCAAATCGGCATCTACCTAATTGCCTCTGATTTTGATTCACAGACCGAAACAGAAAATTAATCACGGATCAATTAATCGATACTCCTATGGTGGGATCTAGCTTGGATCGAGATTCGAAATAGAGAGAGCGAAGAAATGTACCACATGACGGCGCACAAGCCTTTTCCGGTGGCGCTGTGCCATGTCTTGGGAGTTTGAACAGCGACTCCCTTGTAAGTCATACCTCCGCCATGTCCTCCCATTTTCTCTCCAAACCCTAGATTCCTCGATTTCGGACTCCGATTTGACAAATCCTACCTGA
The DNA here is from genome assembly GCA_900406245.1 of Odontarrhena argentea. Taxonomy (NCBI): domain Eukaryota; kingdom Viridiplantae; phylum Streptophyta; class Magnoliopsida; order Brassicales; family Brassicaceae; genus Odontarrhena; species Odontarrhena argentea. The sequence goes on from OVAF01000846.1 coordinate 22,801, forward strand.
GATTCAATTCAACCATCGTGAGTCGAGTGAGTTTCGTTCGATACATATCTTTCGGGTAAGGCCTCACCTAAAAGGCCTAAGCCCAAAACCCAATTTAATGACCAAAAGCCCATTTCAATTGCTGTTTCTTTTTCTCTCTCGTTATGATCACTACCACAATTTGAACAACCAACTTGTTTGGCTGAAGAAACTTGCTTTCTTACATATTACAATTTGCAAAAGTTATTTTTTCTTGGTATGCTGCAAAAATGTTGTGAACTTATGCTCCATTTGCTATCTGATTCATTTGCCAGTAATTAAGAAGTTTGGATTAAGGGAAACTTGAGTAAGATATATAGCACATTTCATTTGCTTAGTTAAAGTGTCAAAATATTACAACTCCATAGTAATTCGTTGTAAGCTTATTAACAGTAAGCAAGTGTCTCAAAACCATATAATGATATATTAGAATTCTTCTAAGTAAATTGATTACAAAGCCTTGTTGTAAAACCTAAATATCTACAACACCACATTTCTAGCAATACACAACTTCAGACTGTTAGGAACTTAGGAAACTAAGGACCGAAGATGACTCTGTCCGCGAAAGAAAGGTAACAGAGAAGAGACTGAAGCTCCCTTGCAGGTACTGCTTGTGGAAGAAACCTCTAACTTCTCTGTATCATCATCATCAGAATCATGAGATACACTTCTTCTCACAAGCATGATGATGTGATTCATTAGACTTTCATCGCAAGGAACCTTTAAAGGACCATCAATTGTAATCCCAAACTCCTCCTCAGCCATCTCCAAAAGCACTCGAAATATCGGATGGTTGAGATAGTCCAAAGGCAAAACAAATCGCTTCCCTTCTTTCGTGTATACTGCGAAATGCCCTTTCTTCCTTTTCCTCCATTTCGCCATCAAATCAGAGAGTCTAATCCCCTTAGAATATATTTTCTTCATTCTTTTTTCTCTATGTTGCTTCGATTCTTCTGATGTTTTCGTTGCGTCTGTATTTATGTATGCAACCATAACTGCCTCACTGCTTCTATATATATATAGCCAATGTTTGGACACAACACTGGATTTTGGTATGTGTGGAGGGAAAAACTCAAAAAAAGTGTTGGTGTTTTTTTTTTTTTTTTTGCTTTAAAATTTTGTCCACAATTTGGATCACGCCCACTCGTGCTGTGATATGTACTTGACCTTCTACAAATATCTAGAGATTTTCATTTTTGTTAAATCTTATTTTCCTGTGAAAAAACATAATCCATGACTAATCTGCAATTTTTTTGGATACTCATACACTTGTTATTTACCATTTTATAAACCTTGTTACCAATTTTTTGGTCATTTATGAAGTTTCACAAAGCAATACAGTACCTCCATATCTGATTGTAGACAATATTAATGTTTCAAAATGTGGTAATCTGAGTGAACCATATGTAGCCAAAGTTATTATCATCAATATAATACATGCAATTACAAGATATTACAAATAATTAATTCAAATTACTCTTAAGTGGTTGCAGAGAGGGCAAAGGAGAGAAGAAGTGGTGGTGATAGAAACATGTGAGCTTTTGGAGCAAGTTGCTTGCTACTTTTCATTGTTTAGTTCTTTCTTCTACTTTCATGAGTGTTCTCTTTTCTACTCACATGAAAATCCTGCAAACCATTTTTCATAAAAAAATATTTACAGCCAAACAAAACAAAATCCTGGAAACCATGATATCAAGTGTAATATAGATAGATGGCAAATTAATCACACAAAATTGCTTCAATAAACAAAATTTTCCATAATTATGCTTAGCAAAAACATCGCAACCTCCATATGGTTTTGATTCCCTTCAATATACCCCCTAAACTTGTCTGATCTCGGAACCACTTTATACAGGAAAACAATCTAACCCAAGTTCCGAGTAATGTAAACTGCAGTAAAAAGGCTTAACTAGAGATTGATTTGTCTATGAAAAGCCCTTTGAATTGCATCCATTTCCTTGTTGCCTACCTCAGGTCAGGTCTATACTTCTAAGGACAGAAGCAATGCGTCCCAGAGTCAGTCTGAGCTAAACTGTCATCTTCATTGGTGCATACGGGTAACATGCCAGGGAAGACTTGGGTTTTGTTGCGTGAGAAGATAAAATGGTTTGCATAAGCTCAGTAGTTCTTCGGTCTTTACATGGAGAGGGGAAGAAGCATCCTTCGCTTCTTCTTCCTGGCTGATCTCACTTGCTTTGTTATTTTCATACAGCCAAGCAAAAGTAAGGTGACACAAACCAGGATGAATGCGAGTTCCAACCGCCTGAAGTACAAGGATACAGCCGAAAACACCAAGAATGCTAAGATCACTAGTTCCCATATGACAAAAACAACGACATCAACCCTGGAACAAAAAACAAAAAAGACAAATAGCCTAAGCATCACCGCAATAAAAACATCCATGTTATATTCATTGTCAAGCTACATCTACATAATTCAGATGACAAAGGACTTGATCTGAATCTGAGAAGAAAGGCCGAGTACTTCAAACATCTATATGTTTCTATCATTAGTTTGAGTCTAAAGAACAATACGTTCTAATGAGCATGATTCTGCTTTCCATCCAAAGACAGACGTGGATAATCGTGACTAACACCTATAGAACATCAAAAGTAAAAATACCTAAGGCTATTTGAGTTACACAGTTAACTTTATCTTCCAAAGAATGATAAGGTCAGAGTTATTGTTGAAGACACAAAGCAACTAACTTTCTTTATAGAAAAACTAAATCACACAGTTACTGACAATCAAATCAAAACCTGTTGGGTGTGAATGTTGCTTACAAGAAAATATCTGAGTTACTCAGTTTAGTAATTTTTTAGGTCTATCTATTTGACAGATCCAGATATGAAACTTTCTCAATGAATAATATGGTTTTGTAATCGAAATTATGTAGATTCCACAGAAACGTTTCCTACCATGCACTCATATATTCAACACTCTATGTCAAAACACTTCAAGATGAATCATCAAAATGAGAAATTTACAATTCCACTTGAATATATATCTAACAAGAACGTGGAAGCTATCTGTGTTACTCAATTTAGATAATACCTTGTACGATTAAGAACCAATTCTATCGAGGGACAGATTCAGATATGAAACATTCCCATGAAAATGATGGTTTATCTAGGATTCAATGTAATCAAAACTATAATTTAGTGCGTCCATTCACATAGAAATGTTACCTAGAATAATCCTAGATGCACTCATATAAACAATGTTCCTCCCGGTTTAAACCATAAAGATCATGTTAAATAATCCATGAAAATTCAACGATTCCAATGGAATTGACTATTAGGGATTTTTAAATTTGACAATTCTAATGCCTCTGAAACGAACACAAATCTCTGCACGTAGCTCTTCGAATCAAAGCAGAAAAAAAAACCAGAAAAGCATAAGCAAGGGATCTCAAATCTTCTGATTAACAAAAAAAGTTATCTATCTACCTGGAAGAAGAGAAATTGGAGGTGGAAGAGAAGAAAGAAACGGAAGCCCAATCATGTTTCGATCTAATCTGATATTCTCTGAGCTGTTCCGCTAGATTCGATCTCGTTATCATCGCTTCTTCCTCGTCGTTCTCAAATTCTCCCCACCGTATCTCTTCTTCCCTTCACGATCGATCCCACTCTCGCTTTCACCGATCGACGGAAAGCTCGAGAAACGACGGCGAAAGACGAGATTCACGAACGGCGAAAATATCTCCGAGATGGAATTTTTGGCAGCGATGAGACGAATGTTTTGATTCGTTGGGGTTATTCGGCGATCGTTGGCGTGGACTGTCTCTCTCTGTGTCAACAATAATCGGGTTCGGATATAGATCCGACTATCCGACCCGGACTTACAGGCCCATCTATGGCTGTTGGGCCCCCTTAAGAGGTAGTCGATAAATATCCAAATCGGACTGGAATGGTGGTTACTTTTTATTACTTTGGGGTATATACTTGAGTTGGATCGGTCTTGTGAATACTTTTTTGGTTAAAATAACCAATACCATACATATCGATGAAATTTCGGATTATTTGATTGGTTCTTCGACCTCTAGTACTGAAATATCCAAAACCTGAAAAACCAATTCAAATCCTTGAAAAAAAAAAAAAAAAAAAAAAATCTATTTCGAGTATTTTCAGTGTTTTATATTTCTGAAAAATAATTTTATTATATTTTACTAAAGTATTTATTTACTAAAATTACCATTTTAGCTAAAACTAAGCACTGATAACCGTTATCCATTGCGGGTTCGTTATTCGATTCGTAACCACATAAAAAAAAGTACCTGTAATTTACAGATCGGGTAAAGGATTTTATAGTTTTTTATTTTTGGACAAAAGATTTTATAGTTCTATTATCCGAGGATAAAGGTCGGGTATCAAATATCATATTTTTTTCTATTACATGTCTCGATACTCATTAATATTAACCGTCTTCATTACTCGACCCGTAAATATTCCACTTGAGCATCCAAATCTGGATCAATACCAGCAAAAACATCTCTGAAGAAGGTTCTAGAACCATGCCAAATGTGTCCAAAAAAGAAAAGTAGAGCAAATGAAGCATGCCCAAAAGTAAACCAACCTCTTGGACTGCTACGAAAAACACCATCAGATTTCAAAGTAGCACGGTCTAATTCAAAAATCTCACCCAATTGAGCNNAAGTTCACCACCATAAAACTGTGATATTTGATAACTTCGTTATATGCTAAACTTTATGGTATATTACATAGAATTCGAGTTGATTTTTTTTTTTTTAATTGATTTTCAATTGTCAAAACATGAGAGCAACTTTGAACAAAAAAAAAATAACATGAGAGTAAAAGTAATAGCTATTAGTTACGTGTCTTGTGCTAATTGGTGATTATATTTGTATCCCATCACTAAATCATATAGAACAAGGTCTTAACTCTAGACAATTTTATCATACATAAAAACAAAAATCATAATTTGGTGGAATATAGTTACATATCTTTTATGAAATTACCAATGGATGGTTATATTGTATGTTGAGTTGTTGATGACATTAACCACAAAAGTACCGTTTATCGTTGGACTGCAAAGACTTACATTAGCGTTTGGTATCATTTGTTCCTTACACAATAGTTTTATTAAAGAGCGGGTCAACAATTTTTTATCAGGTATCCGTAAGGGTAAACGGTAGGATACTCAGGCGGGTCAACGATTTTTTTATCGAGTATTTGTTTATTAGGTTACTCATTTTTAAGTCTCGGATACATGTACTAAAATTCTATTATTCGTGAGAGTCGATTCGAATAACAGATACCTTGAAAAACAAAGATATCTGATCCATACCCACCCTACTTTTAACATTTTATAATTATTTCCATAATCTGAACTTGGTTCAGTTTGATCATTTGAGTAGTATAAAAATTAATCCAAAAATAGTAACTGCTCTCTCCAAGGCGATGGTGCAGGCGACGCGACATCATCTTCATTTTACAAAGATGATGATGATGATTGCCTTCGTCTTCACATGGGGATTTATATATTTTATTTCTTTTTCTTTTTCCCTAGTGGTTATAAAAAGGTTTCGTGCAGTAGATTTGATCTTATATTTATCAAGTTTGATTTCGAATCAAGCAAATTCACTGGTACAAATCTACTCTATCCCTACTACAGATATTTTTTACAGTAATAGGAAACGAATTCGTTTCCAACAACAGCGTTCTCTACCAGCGGAGACGATTCCTTTTTGGTTCAATCAAGTAGGTTGGTTCCCTGACTTTACTCCGTTTGAATCTGTTATCTCCGTGAGGGGTTTTACAGCTCGTCATGATGTCCGACATCCCCAAACCCGTTTTGGTGAAGGGATTATGTATACAATTCGAAGAATATTTTGGTGTTTTGGTCGGAGAATTTGGGATCCCGGAAAATCAGTGAAACAACCATGGACGAGAGGATGGATCGAAGTGGAAGATGCACTTTCTTTGTTGTATGGCGATATCCGTACAATCGTTGAAGATTGGCAGTCTCATACTTTATTTCTCTCGGATGAATCAATATATTGGGTTCTTTACCGAAGAATATCTATAGATCCAAATTGGGAGTTGGCCAATGTTATACAACAAACAATGGTGTTTACAATGGTTATGTGCATAACCGAAGATGAAGATTGCATTATTTGGTATGCAAATTGTAAAGCGAGTAAATCTTTTCACCTAAAAGTATCGCTCAGTTTATTTAGATTTTTTTCTTATTTTCTTAAAATATTATGTTTTATTGTTTTATGTACTTTCGTTGTAATCGTGACTCTTAAATATTAATAATAATAGATGTTCAAAAAAAAAAGAGTAGTGTAAAAATTAACTGACATAAAGAAAAATAAATGAATTGTAATTATCGATATTTTATATAAAAATAGTATTTGTTGTAATTCAAAAAATATAGCATCACTACATCAAAGCGGATTGTCTATTCAGACAATAGTTGGAAACCATCCTCATATGTCCTCAAACTAATAAATTCATTCAGGATTCTAACTTATTAAAATTACATAAAGAATGATTAAAATTAGGATGAGGCATAAAAACCCAACGCAAATGCCAAAACATGGACCCGACATGGAAAATCCGTTCGGATCGGATATGGATATCTCAGTTATACATATCAAACATATATCCGTTGATACAGGTTCGAATCCGGTTCTCACCCGATATCCGAACAAGGATCCGAAAAACCCGAAAATCATAGTTTACTATTTATATTATGTATATATGTCATGATTTTATGTGTCACGAATACAAGGTTTGAAATATGTTTTGTTTAGTTTATATTTTTTTTTCTTTTTGGATAAAATAAACACTTTCAGATGTAATTGTGACCCGACGTGAAAATATACTCGTGGGATCCGAACCTGAAACCGAACCAAAAATTTAACAGGTATCAATATGAGTCTAAAATCTCTAGATCCGACAGAACATTTACCCAAAAGAACCCGATCCGAACCCGACCTGAGTACTTACATATCCATTGTCCACCCCTCTTCAAAATTACAAAACAATTACTGATTCTCTGTTATTTAGTTTTGCTCCGAGTCGATCTAGCATCTAACTAAACAAGTTCTGAGCTTGTTTAATGTAACCTTCCTTTCGTAATAGTATCACATAGTGGGTGTGATTGGTAACCTCAAACGAAGTTCGTTTGCAAACGAACTTCGTTTGGTTA
>OVAF01000847.1:0-23169 GCA_900406245.1 Odontarrhena argentea
GATTAGGATTAATGAGCATATTACACTGAATAATGTGCTCTATATTCCAGAATTCAGACTCAACTTGTTGAGTATCAGTCAACTAACCATAGATTTGGGTTCAAGGGTCATATTTGATAAATATTCTTGTGTGATTCAGGATCCTACCAAGGGGTTGACGATTGGACAGGGTGAGAGGATATGCAATCTATACGTGCNTTTCACTTTGGAAGCTTCAAGTATTGGTTCAACAAACAAGATTTCTTCTGAGTTGTATTCCTGTAATGCACTTGTTGATTCTTGTAAATGGCACAGTAGGCTAGGTCATCCTTCTTACTCAAAGATAGACTTGCTTACTGATGTACTAAAGATTCAGAAAATCAATAAAGAACCTTTTTGCTCCATTTGTCCTCTTGCAAAGCAGAAGCGTCTTCCATTCAATTCTAAGAATAATATGTGTGCTGCTGCATTTGACTTGATTCATATGGATACATGGGGGCCATTTTCAGTCTCTACAATGGAAGGATACAGATACTTTCTGACTATTGTGGATGATTTTTCCCGAGCCACTTGGATCTATCTTATGAAGACCAAGGATGAAGCTCTGCAGATTGTTCCAAACTTTCTGAAAATGGTGGAAACACAATTCAAAACAGTTGTCAAAGGAGTGAGATGTGATAATGCTCCAGAATTGAAGTTTCAACAATTGTTCAAAGAAAAGGGAATTGTTTCTTACCACTCCTGTCCAGAGACACCTGAGCAGAACTCTGTAGTGGAAAGGAAACACCAACATATTTTGAATGTGGCAAGATCACTAATGTTTCAATCTCAGGTTGGTTTACCACATTGGGGTGATTGTGTTCTTACTGCTGTGTTTCTGATCAACAGGATACCATCTCCATTGTTGCAGAACAAAAGTCCTTTTGAACTTTTGCATCACAAGGTACCAGATTATTCTTTGCTTCGTGTTTTTGGTTGTCTGTGTTATGCTTCCACATCACCAAAACAGAGGCACAAGTTCATGCCTAGAGCTAGAGCTTGTATATTTCTGGGTTATCCTGCTGGGTTCAAAGGCTACAAGTTGTTGGACTTAGAATCCAATACTGCTTTTATCTCAAGACATGTGGTTTTCCATGAAGATATCTTTCCTCGTGCATCATCACCATTGAGCTCATCTTACCTTGATTTCTTTGAACCTGGTATGTCTGAGTCTCAATCTGCTTCACCAGCAAATGATCAATCCAAGGTTAGTGTGACTAATACAGATGATAAGCCAGAATTGATCAGTATTGTGGATAATGCTAAAAGAGCTACCAAAACTCCAGCATATCTTCAAGACTATTACTGCAATTCTGTAACTTCAGGTACTCAGTATCCCATTTCTGAGTTTCTATCTTATGACAAGTTATCTGATGATTATGAAGCTTACATCTGTGCACTAACCAAATATCCTGAACCAAGTAATTATGCTCAAGCAAAGCAGTATAAGGAATATGTGGATGCTATGGGAGTTGAGATTTCTGCTATGGAACGAACAAATACTTGGTATATATGTTCTTTACCACCAGGGAAGAAAGCCATTGGATGCAAATGGGTGTATACTGTGAAACTCAATGCAGATGGTACTCTGGAAAGATTCAAGGCTCGTTTAGTGGCTAAAGGTTTTACTCAGAAGAGAGGATTGGATTATGTTGAGACATTCTCTCCTGTAGCAAAGCTGACCACTGTGAAGTCTTTAATTGCTGTTGCTGCTGCAAAGAATTGGAGTTTGTATCAGCTTGATATCTCTAATGCATTTCTGAATGGTGATTTAGAAGAGGAGATATACATGGCTTTACCTCCGGGATATTCACCAAAAGAGGGGGAAATTTGGCCAGAAAATGCAGTTTGTAAACTTCAAAAGTCCATTTATGGTCTTAAACAAGCTTCAAGACAATGGTTTCTGAAGTTGAGTAAGACTTTGCTTGAAATGGGATTTTCTAAATCAATGGCAGATCATACTTTGTTCCTGAGATCTAATGGGGACAAATTCATTGCTGTGCTGGTTTATGTGGATGATATTGTTATTGCCAGTAATAGTATTGATGAAGTTAATCAAGCTAAAGTTGGTCTGCAAAATGCTTTCAAGCTTCGGGACTTGGGAGAATTAAAGTATTTCTTGGGATTGGAAGTTGCTAGGTCCAAGTCTGGTATTTCCATCTGCCAGAGGAAGTATGTGCTGGAACTGCTTGATGAAGTTGGTCTAATGGGATGTAAGCCAGCTAAGATTCCTATGGAACCAAATCTGAAGCTTACTCTTCATTCTGGTGAACCTGTTCTTTCTGATCCAGAACGTTACAGGAGATTAGTGGGGAGACTTATGTATCTGACATTGACTCGTCCTGACATTTCCTATGCTGTCAATAAACTGTGTCAGTTCTCATCAGCTCCCACTCAAACTCATCTGAATGCTGCTCTGAAGGTGGTTCATTATCTGAAAGGGACAATTGGTCTTGGTTTGTTTTATCCATCAGACTCAGATTTGATTCTCAAAGCATATGCTGATGCTGATTGGTCTTCATGCCTTGATACCAGGAGATCTACCACAGGCTATTGTATGTTTCTTGGACCATCTCTTATCTCTTGGAAATCCAAGAAACAGGATACTGTCTCTGGTTCTTCTGCAGAATCCGAATACAGGGCTATGAATAAAGGTGCTAAAGAAGTGTCATTTCTGGTCAAGTTGCTCAATGAATTGCTTGCTCCTCAACATCAACCTGTGGCTTTCTACTGTGATAACACTGCAGCAATGCATATTGCCAATAATCAGGTCTTTCACGAGCGCACCAAGCATATTGAGAATGATTGCCATATGGTGCGTGAACGAGTGGAGAGGGGAGTGATCAAGTTACTTCATGTTGGGACAACTAATCAGCTAGCTGATATCTTTACAAAGGCCTTATTCTCCAAATCATTTCAGTCTATCCTTAGCAAGATGAGTCTCATTTCCCTATATGTCTCATCTTGAGGGGGAATAATAGATTATATTTGGTATAATTGAATGTTGGTTTGTATTTGGTTAAGTGTAAACCGTGTCACTATATAATGTGACATGTAAACGTTGTGAGTTTATGAAAATAGAGAATCTTTTCACAATTTCTTCTTTTACAACAAACTCTCTGTAACAAACACTCTCTCTCCTGATTGTTTCTTCGCTAATAGACTTTGTTGGAATTTTTCTTGTTCTTCTTATGTTGTGTATGTTAATGAGTCCTAGAAAGGATTAGTTCGGTGCTGTTAATTAACTACTACATTGTTTTGCAGTTCAAAAGCCTAGAGAGCAAATTGCTGATGCGGAGGCGCTTTGGGACTTAGCGAATACTGTGGTTTCATCGGTGAAGTCCCAGTCTACTTGTGGTGTTTCTCCAGCTGAGTTTGTTAATGCCTTGATCAGGGTGTTTGGAGAGACTTCTTTAGGCATTGATAGTGCCGAGGAAAATAAACAAGTATCGATGAAGTGGAAGGATATTGGTTTTGTTGCGTGCTCTACGCTTATGGTATCCTGTGGGTTTTCAACAATGTGAGTTCTCTTCTCTTATTACAGTTGAGCTGAGCGTATCATGTTGAGAGGAAGGTTTTGTTTTACCTTTTGGGGATATCAACCTTCTTACCTGATTTGAAAATTTTGAATTTTACAATGTTTGTGTTCTGTTCTCTTGCAGGGTAGGACCTCTGAATACTGGATTGAAACATAGGAAAATCACCGAGAGCAACAGAAAACGTAGAAAGCTTGATACAGGTGTTAAGCCAGAAGAGGTAAGAAAAGTTCTGCAAATTTCACTAGTCATTCTTTTGTGAGCATATTTTTAACTGGCTCCGCTTTTGTATCTCTCTACCTTTACTCTGCATACTATGCTATCTCATACTGAAATCAGCGGTAGCTTAGCATTGTTACTTGTGGATGGCATACTAGATGTATGATTCAGCGAGTGGCATTGCACCTGGAACTATGAATGTAAATAGAAAGAAAATGATTGGATACCTTTCATATTCTCCAGGTTGATGATACAGAAGGCGAAAAGAAAACTGATACAGACAATAACATGGCTATAATGTTCAACATCTTGCGGAAAAACAAACGAGTCAAGATTGAAAATTTGGTGCTCAACAGGAGATCATTTGCGCAGACTGTAGAGAATCTGTTTGCACTATCATTCTTGGCAAAAGACGGACGAGTTCAGATTATTGTCGATGAAAATGGTTCTCATTTTGCTGGTGAGATATATACAATTAATTTGTATGTTACTGTCGTCGGATATCGGTATTTGATTTCATTCTCTTACCAATGCTTGTCTACAGTGCCAAGAAATGCGCCCACAGCAAACCTGGTTATGTCAGGAGAAGTCGTTTACAATCATTTCGTATTTAGATTTGATTACAAAGATTGGAAGGTACAAATTATTACAGTTTTCATATGTTTTACAGTAATTCTGATCTAAATTAATGGACTATAAGCTAGCTAATGATTTTGGTGATTATTATTGCATAGTCAATGAGCATGATGGTTGCAGTGGGAGAAGAACTGATGCCACACAGGGGAACCGAAGTTGCTTCATCCACTTGTGACTTATTAGCGATCTGAACATGGCTCACAAGATTCTCAGACCACACCAATACGATAAATGTTGAGGAGCCAAGGTTTTTAGATGCAAGAAGAAACAGTTTTTGAAAATTCTACTAACATTTAACGCCATTGTGATGGTTAGTGAAAGGCCAATTATTTTTGCTTTAACAGAAAAAAAACAAAAAAAAAAAGCAAAGAAAAACGAAAGGCCAATTTTTTTTTTTTTTTTGCTGACTAATAGTTTGAGTTAGGTGGGTTTGGGTCGATTTTTTGGTTTTTTAGAAAATCATTTGACTTGCACCGAAATTGAATTTTTGTTCGGCTTGATTCAAAATTAGTTAAATTCGGTTTGGTTTTGGTTTAAAAAAAAATTTTAAATCGAACCGACAATTTAAACATGTTCGATTATTCGGCTTGATTCAAAATTAGTTAAATTCGGTTTGGTTTTGGTTAAAAAAAAAAAATTCTAAATCGAACCGACAATTCTAAATTTTTGTTCGGCTTGATTCAAAATTAGTTAAATTCGGTTTGGTTTTGGTTAAAAAAAAAAATTCTGAATCGAACCGACAATTTAAACATGTTCGATTATTCGGTTTAAAATACAATATGGGCCAAAAAAAATATGAGCCAAAAACTTAATTTTTAATTCTAAAAATGAACCAAATAAAACTGAACCCAATAAATAAAAATATTTACCCAACTAACAAGCTCATAATTTAGAACATCCATAAATTTAGGTTCCTTTTTGGTTCCATTCCATTTGTTGGTTCGACTAATTTAATTTGATTTAAATGTCCAGCCTACTACCAGAGTTACATTACGATTACTTTTCTTTCGGACTATAATGTATAAGACGACTTAAAAAAAATTATGGTTTATCCCGTAAATGGAGATACTACAAAATACAATGAGATAGAAACGGAATCCATTACTAATGATGAAAGACTTAAAATTCTTCAACAAATTACGGTGAAAGGTAGATTTTCAGTGTACAAGAAGACTTACCAAAATCTTCAATGGTTTATCTTGTAAATGGAGACACTAAAAAAATACAATGAGGTAGAGATGGAATCCATTTGAGACACTAAATTTACACCAAATTTTGTTTTTATAGATGCACCATCACTAGATTATGAATAGATTTAATTTACCAAAATCTACATATATATTCCTTACCATTTGTAATTCCTTCGTTTTGGAAATGACAAGAAAAGAATAATCCCTGCAATAGCATATTTGGAGAATATAAAAAAAATAACACTTCTGGAAATTTTATTATCAAATAAGTACCATGATTTTTTTTTTTTATCATTACCAATTTCATTTTATTGATATATATACACCAATTTTATGGCCAAAACTGTTTTATTACTACTACAAGTAATTAATATGATGAAGAAAATAATATAATGTAAATTTGTGTGGGGGTAAGTATTACGTTTTGATATGCAATCTTTTCCAAAAAACAATGTGTCAAGTTAACATAATCTGTTATTCTATAGTATTCCTTCATCATCAAATATTGAAGTTAGGATTTTGCCAACACATGTATTAATTGGATGGTATTTATTAAAGAAAATTAGTGCGATTATAAACATTTGTTAAGAATTTATTTATCAAATCACATATATCAACATGCATGAATGTAATTTTCAATCATTAAATTTGACTTTGCATAATCTTATTCATATAGCAGGCTACTACTACTACTACTAGCTAGTGGTATCAAAACAAAAAATTGTTAACAACATTCATTATGTTTGGATTGGAACCGGAAAGGACAACTCAACTAGCTAGTAGTATTCAAGTCATAAAGAGTAATACTGTACGTCTATATAATCATTTATTTATCAAAAATGTTAACTGCAATATCATAAACCCCCCCCCCCCCCCCCCCCCTNTTAAATAGCTTTCCTCTTACAAAGCATAAATAAGCAACGGATAATACAGATACAATACTAGTTTAACAATAAGTTCCTCTCAATTGGTTTGTTGGAATTATCGAAATACAATACAAATCACACTCCATTGTTCCTTCTGGCTCTCCTCTCTTGTTCCTTCCTGAACTTGATCCCACAAGCATTGCATAGACTCTGAAACCAAATTAAATAACGTTCATCTATGTAACTTAGTTTTAAGCAGCTAGCTAGCGTAATAAAATACTCAAAGCTGATTTTTTTAAATTAAAGTAACCTTAGGACCAAGAGGACCTCTACGCCACATAGGAGTGTCCTGAGCGTTACAGTTCCTGTTTGTACACTTCCTCGTCACGACCGTCTCGCGGCAGTTGCCACGAGTCCCCCTCGCGTTCGCGATTGCGGCTGCGGTTTGGTTTGCAGCTGCAACTGCGCTAGCGTTTGCCGTCGCCAAATAGTTGTTGTATGCCCTCCTAGCGGGAACATCGATCAGAACATAGTCGTCCCTTCTGGTCGGAATCTCACGCGGCGGAGGCGGCGCATACGGCTGCATCGGATGAGGAGCAAAGTTCAAAGTGTTGCCGATGCCGGCAAAGAGTTGGAAGGCGGAGTTGTAGACTCTGATGTTGACGTTAACATCGTTGCTTGCACCTTCGTCGTTCACGTCCATTTGGCCCCCAAAAATACCCCCACGACGACGGCCATTATTCGTTCCTCCGCCGTTGTTAACTTGGCAGCCACCTTCAACGCCGAGTCCCTCAAGAATCAAAAATTCTATTAGTTAGTAGCCAAAACATATATTTTTGAAAAAAAAGCAAAAAAAAAATTGTCCATATGTAATTAATGGAAATGAATTGTAAAAAAAAAATATGATGATAAGGATTTTCTTGTTTTTATTCCCCTCTGAGTGTTAATATTACCTTGAGAAAATCGGAAGTTAGCAATTTTAAAAAACTGAAAATAGATGAATCATGAATCTTTTTTTTTGGTCGGCGATGAAGTATGAATTAAAGGTTCAAAATTTCCATCTTTTAACAGAAAAAAAAAAAAAAAAAAAGTTGTTCAATGTTTTTTTAAATGGAAAAACATGAAATTAGTCATTTTTCTCTCAAACAATACCAAAGCTAAAAAGAAGGAGAGGACATGAAATCTAAAAGTTGGATTTTATCAGACAGAACTGGATAAAAGATTTTATATTTATTCATGTCCATATCAATCAATTATAGGTGAGATGGTTTTGTTTTGGGGATGAGTGAGTTGTAAAACTATAAATGGAATAAAAACCTGATCATGAGTGGTGGGATGAGTGAGTTGTAAGCTCAGGTGTGTCTCAACGGTCGGAATCGGCAAACCCAACCTCAGTGTTAAATCCAACTCTTTCTCCATTTCTGATCTGTGTAGATCTTTTCATGGAAATCAGAGAAACAACAAAAAAAATATGTAACTGTTAGGCAAAGTTTGCAAGCAGAAAAGCTAAGCAACAAACATAATATATTAAAAAAAAAAAAATGGAAGAGCATGCATGATATGTGTTAGAACACTCACAGAGTTTATCCCAAAAACGATCCACAAACTGAAGAGTTTTTCAGATCTGAACGAAGCTAATCGATCTACTAGAAATGTGTGGTGATCGTGAGTTACTTATATACACATAGATCAGTATGAGGGCGTTTATAATCTATATATACACGCACATACTTAGACAGCAACCCTAAGGCATAAGAAATGTGATTATGATGGACAAATCATGATTGCTACATGACAAATTAAGCTTAATTTCAAAAATATAATACATTATTATATGAAAGAAAAACGGTAGAATTTCTTTTAGACCAACCATGGGAATAACATGAGAAGACTGAAGAAGATCAGAACTTACAAAAGGAGACTGTGTGTTTCCTGAGATAATTTTATCAAAAAAGTTGTAGCTAATTTGCTGAGAAGAAAAATGAATCTAGAAGATTATTATTATCTAGAGCTATACTCTGATTCACCTGTTTCTTATCTAGACACTCTTTTTTTTTTTATCTAGAGTTTTCTATAAGTTCGGTATTCTGTATATAGACGTAAAATAAGAGAATCCTCGCTTAATAAATCTAATTTACATAGTAACACATATAATTTACATATTTACTAAAATTGTATTTTTAAAGAATATTTTGGTACATTGGTGTAAAATTGTATTTCTAAATAGCAAAAATTTAAAACTATTGAGGTTATCTTGTAATTTGTAAATAAGAAAAGACACTCATAGACCAAAATGAAAATAAAAGAGCACAAGGAGGTGTGTGGCAATGGAGAAGAAAATCGAAAGACAGAATTAGAAGAAAAAGAACGTGACACCGGGTCGCAAAAGAGAATGATTCATGGTGTTTTAGGATATTTGTGAGACATATAGATTCGCCTAAATTATATTATACATATGTAGTGTAAAGAGATTCACAACCATTTATGATATGATCATAGTTAGCAATCCAAAATCATCCAGGAATGATATATATTTTTTTTGGTTGATATTTTTTACGCAGAGTTTAGTAACTAAATGGTAGAATTGAAACTTATTTTCTTTCATTTTAATTTGTATGTTTTTTTGTTGCACATAAAATTATATTCAAGCACAAATTTGGTTTATTCCATTTATTTGGAACAAAAAAAAAAAAAAAAAAAAAAAAAAAAAAAAAAAAATTTTTNATTTTACAAAGTTTTAAAGTATTTTCAATTTTTCAGAAGAGCTATCACGTGGTTGACGCCCACGATCGAATCCAAAAAATGACTTTTTATATGTATTGTCGGCATTCAAAATACCATCTAAAATCGAGCGCACGTATTCAATTTTAGATTTTAATAGAATTGAAAAACAATGGATTTGAAAATTTTTTATTAGATTTCATAGAATTCCATCAAAATAACAAGAAAATGGATGAGAATTGTTTCTTCACAATTTTTCAGTAAAATTCTATAAAAAAATTCTTTTGAAATGACAAAGTTATATAAGCTGTAGTAAAAATTAATAACACTAGATTTAAGTGGAATTCTTAATTCCATAGATTGAATAACACAAGAATTTATTAGAACTGAAAAAATAGATAATTGAATAACACAAGATTTGTATAGAATTTAGAATTCTTTTAAATTCCATAACACTCTCACATCCAATACCACCCCCATTTGATGTCCACGTTATATCATGTTTTCTCGACAACAAAATGTCAAAGTCTTATTAGTCTAAAACGTCCGACATTCAATATTCTAAATTTTGTTAATAAAGTGATCCAATTCGACTAGACTCAGTTTTATCTAAAATCATATCATATAACCATGTATATCTCCATCCACTAAGATATGAAAAAAATAAATGGAGGAATTATGAGGAAGGATGAAAGAAAAAATAAATCGCTTCGACAAAAATTGAGAAATATCTTCTTCAAATCATCTTGCTCATTCATTTGGAAATCCGTGGTTTGTCATCAAGATCTGGTATGAATATATGTAATGAAAATCAAGATTCTTATTAATATTTTTGGTTCTCTATTAAGGTTTTTCATAATATGTATTATTTACCAATAATCAACTATAGCTTTTGATTTATGCTTTTAAGAATCACAATTTTGATAGCAGTTCCTCAATATTGTGTTTAAATCAATGCAATTAATTAAATGATTAAATTATATTATTAAAAGATGATTAGTATTGTTTTTAATGCCTATAAAAATATATTGAATTGATAAATATTATTAAAGAAAAACTATTATAAATAAAAAAAATTGGTTATAAGAGTTGAATAAAGTTACCCTGTACAATTCTATAAATTAATCCATTTTATTTTCATCAAATTTCCTTCGAACTTTTCAAAAATGGTATTAAGAAAAAGAAAAAAAATATGTTGTTGTAATTACTAAATTCCCTCTGCAGTCTTCCATGGTACATGGATTGGTAGAAAAAAAAACTTTAGGCATGATAATTTTTTTGTTCTATTAGTATGAATAAAAGACCTTAATAATCGGAAATTATTCTTTCTTTAAAAAAAAAAAAAAAGAGATAAGTAAGTGAACTTCGATCGTATCAATCAAATATTATACTATATTTTGATGGTTTTGTCTTTTAGTAATTAATCTGAAATACTTTTTAGAATCGTTTATTCTGATTATTCATGCGTTATTACCATAATTTGCTCTCTTTGCGTTTTTCTCAAAAGTAGTTTCTGTCAGGTCAAGGCTACGGTTACGACTTACAAGTTTAATTAAAAAAAAAAGTTTGGGTTCCCCGTAAAAATTGTGTAGAATCGAAAATTACAAAAAGAGGTTTTGTTGTTGCATGAGAGGTTTAGACCAGTGTGGGATTTTGTAAGAATGTCTAAGATTAGTTTAGGGAACGAGTCACTGGTTGGGTCTTTGACTCCTTCCAACAAGAAATCTTACAAAGTGACCAACAGGATCCAAGAAACTAAGAAACCTTTGTATGCTGTTGTCTTCAACTTCCTCGATGCTCGTTTCTTCAATGTCTTCGTTACCGCCGGTGGGAATCGGGTAATGAGATTTCTTCTTCCCGAATCGGTTAAAGTTTTGATTTTTCTGGGTCTGTTTAGGTTTTTTTAGTGTAGCTCGATTTGGTTTTTGGATTGGGATTTGTGGACTTGAGACCCAGAATTTGGAACTTTGCTATGTGTGCTTATCTTAGGGTTACTTTAGAAACGGCAGAGATACTTAGCTGGTTAGTGATTGTGTAAGTTGGAAGGTTTCTGGTGTTTGAGAGTTTATGGCTATTAGTTGGAGTTACCTTAGACACTTGATTGCTCTGTCTTGTTTTCAATGAGGTTTTGTAATGTACCTGATAATGGCTCTTTAGGCTCGATTTGTTGAGGTAATTCCTGATAGTTCACTTTTTGCTCTGCAGTAAGATTGTGTAGGTTCTCAAAGTGAATGTAGTATCTTGACTAGTTGTAATCACCCTCCTATATTCCTTTGAATGAGTTTGTGCTGGAAGCTGTTAGGCACTCATTAGCATTTAGTAGGCTTTGATATGATTACCCGGGTTCCTTTTTGTAAGGCAATCGACAGTTAGTGAAGTCAATTCGTAACTGAATTACTTTATACTGAGAGTTGTTAGTTAGCAATATTCTTGAGCTTTGTTTTAAAGCTTTAACTAAGGGTACTTTCATTTAACCTTTACTGAGCTGCGTCATGAATCTAATTACTGCCATTGGTGTATCTCTTATTGTGTAGATCACTCTATACAATTGTCTTGAAGATGGTTGCATATCTGCATTGCAATCCTATGCTGATGAAGATGTAAGGAAGTGCATATTATATTTACTAACTTTTCCATGAAATAAAAGAAGTGACTTGTTTATTGACCCCCCTCGGGTGTATGTTGGTGTGCTCTGGAGATCAGAAAGAAGAGTCATTTTACACTGTAAGTTGGGCGTCTGGCGTTAATGGGAACCCCTTTGTTGCAGCTGGAGGAGTAAAAGGCATAATCCGAGTCATTGATGTCAACAATGAAATTATTCATAAGGTACTATTGCGTTTTTTAAGCTTTGGAATGACATGGAAAATTATGGATGTTCGGAATATCCTAGCAAATGATACGATTGCTTTCGTGTATAATCTGTGCTCGCACATGTGTAGAGCCTTGTGGGCCACGGGGATTCTGTGAACGAAATCAGGACGCAACCTATGAAACCTCAACTTGTGATTACGGCTAGCAAAGTATATCTCTTGGCTTTCTCCTACAATATCCCAACATTCATTTATTTGTTGATGTGTAAAGAGCTCTTACGTTTTACTTTTATCAGGATGAATCTGTTCGATTGTGGAATGTTGAAACTGGGATATGTATTTTAATATTTGCTGGAGCTGGAGGTCACCGCTATGAAGTTCTAAGTGTGGTGAGCCAATGTGGATTTTTATACCCCCTTAAACGAAATGGACGTAAAAGAAAACATTTGTCTGATTCACGTTTACTCTACTTACAGACAATTAAGAATAACAATCTGATCTTGGAACTTGTAGGATTTTCATCCCTCTGATATATACCGTTTTACTAGTTGTGGTATGGACACCACTATTAAAATATGGTCAATGAAAGGTAAGAGTATAACCAAGCACATTTGAAAGAAACTTCCATTCTTAAAGCCCTTTGAGACAAATGACTTGTGGTTCGTTTTGTCTGATCTTATTCTTGTGGCTGTCTTCAGAGTTTTGGACATATGTCGAGAAATCATTCACATGGACTGATGATCCGTCAAAATTCCCCACCAAATTTGTCCAGTTCCCTGTGAGTTTTTTCCTTTCCTTTTTTTTGTAAGTTGTGACATAATTGTATTGATGACCTCTGTTGATAACACTCTTTTGTGTATAGGTATTCACAGCTTCAGTTCACACAAATTATGTAGATTGTAACCGTTGGTTTGGTGATTTTATTCTTTCAAAGGTTAGTGACTAAGTCAATGATGGATGTGATAAGCTAGAAACTAAAAAGTGTATTATTAGGGCATTTACTCTTGTGTGCTGTATCTGATTCAGAGTGTAGACAACGAGATCCTGTGTTGGGAACCTCAACTGAAAGAGAATTCTCCTGGAGAGGTTTAGATCTCCTTCTTGTGCGGAACATAACACATTTGTTCAATTAATCATATATTTGAAAGATTGTAGTTATGATGTTTGCAGGGTACTTCAGATGTTGTAGTAAGATATCCAGTTCCAAATTGCGATATATGGTTTATCAAGTTTTCTTGTGACCTCCATTTCAATTCTGTTGCAATAGGTAATCAGAAAGTTCGCTGTTTGCCGTTTCAGCATTTTGTAGATATTCAACTTTTCTTATCCATTTTGTGAAACACAGGGAATCAGGAAGGAAAGATTTTTGTCTGGGATTTAAACAGTTGCCCTCCTGTTTTGATTACAAAGTAAGTTAGTTTCTGCATTGGACACAATGCTGGATCTTTAATCAAATGGTTGAGTTTGACTTCGATGTCTCTGTTGTAGTCTTGACATGATTCTCTGTTGCCATATAGGTTATCACACAGTCAATCAAAGTTTGTAATCAGGCAAACAGCCATGTCAGTTGATGGAAGGTATATCCATCTTCTCGCTCACTCAATAATTACTCTAAACAAACCCAAAACTTTGGATTTCTTATATAGACTAAGTTTCTTCCATGGAAATGTAGCACAATTCTTGCTTGCTGCGAGGACGGGACAATATGGCGTTGGGACGTGATTACCAAGTAGAGCAATCTGAAGCTTGGAGGAACGTAACTAATGAACTAGGATCCTAGAGGAATAATATTATATCCATTGTTTCATTGTTCTAATATATATATAGATATCACGACACGATTCAGGAAAGTTAGTTGCTATTTTTCCTGAAACCTTGAGATGGTCTTTGTAGCATCATCAACTTCGCTTTTGTATGTGTACCACTATTTATCTTAAAACTGAGATCTTGTTATAGTTTTCAATACACGAGGCTGTAACATTGGTGAATAAGCAAAACAGAACTAGAAATAGCAAACCAGAAACCACTGATCCATGGTGACTGGTGAGGGAAGGAGTGGATCATAATTAAACTTCCCTTTAGGTCCCTTTGCCGTAGATGCTCAAATCCACGTGTGATTCGTCGTAACGTTGGGTGAGGTACGTCGAGCATTTGATAGCTGGATATCTATTTTTTACAACAAAAAAAAAATCACTAACATCATTAAGACACTGTTACAGGTCCACAGTCTCAACGTGTCACAAGGTAATTAATGAGTTAAAGCCTTACTTGGGAGGGTTATTTTCGGACTGGCAGGTAGGCAGACACTCTACTAGACACTCATGGCTCGGCTTCACGAAAAATGGAATCTGAAATGACAATATACATCAATATTGCAAAAGGACATTCGAACACCTAAACACATATATGCGTGTACTAATTAATAAGAGACTTACAGAATATCGGTCTTGACCATTCCCCAGCACCCGATGCAATGTGGATCTGTTACATTGAAAAAGGCATGTCAGAAAAATATCAGGTAGAAAACTTTACATGCAACGATTATGCAAAGAATAATTCAAAAAAAAAAAAAAAAAAAAATTTACTTATAGAGGCCGTTGCTCCAACGCTCCAGCAAATCACCAACATTCACGATATATGCTCTGTTAAATTCAGGAGAAAAATATCATGTCATTAAAGCTGAAACTTTTCCTTTATGGGAGTCAGTGTAATAGGGATGGTGGACCCAAAAGCAAAAGTATTTCACTAAACCCTTCAATGGATGGTACATATTCCCACTTCTGAGGCTTCTTTTCCTTATCCTTGCATATCTGCCATTACAGATTTTACGATTTTCTTATAACTAAGCCCGATAACATCAATAGACAATATATAAAATGACTAGTAAGCAAAAAACCGTGTAATACCTGGAGTCCCATTACACCATCGGTTGCTAAAAGAGTCATCATTCCAAAATCGGAATGTGCTCCACATGCATATATTCCTTTCGAAGGATCAGACACCCCTAAAATAGTAAGGAAGATTATCAAATGAGAGAAATAAATAGGGACAGGTAAGGTGAGTATAGCATTGACAGATAGAATGAGGAAATGCATCACCTTCATAGTGGAGCAGGCGCATAACTGCGATGGGATTTCCTAGCATCTCTGGAGTATCAAAGTAATCCGCATCCAAATCGAGCGACAATGCCAATATCCTCGAAATAGCCTTACAAACTCTCCTAACCATGCAGAGAAGCTCAATTTTAAGTAATCAAGGTAAATTTCAATTACACGACTAGTAGCAGCTACAAGTTAAGTAGTAGCAAAATGAACAACATTTGGTCCCATCGATTCGTAATTATAATAAATTAAATAAAACTTAAATATACTGAAATTAAAATAAACCTAAATTATATAATAAATAAAATTTTAAATAAATAACCTGAAACAACAAAAATTATATAAAGTTAAAAAATTAAATATAACAAAAAAATAAAAAGATTTAGCAAGGAAGATTGAAAATTTATGAATTTCATTGCAAATTTGATCTTGAGCTGGAAACTTATAAAAGATTGCTATTCAAAAAAAAAAAAAAACTTATAAAAGATAAGATGAATACCCCCACAAATTTCAACATGGTCGTATGAGACTTACAATGCTTCTCGATGATATGCCTCCATGGTCGCTTGCCATCCGGGCAAAATATCTACCAGAAACATCAAAGTGTTTAATTTCAAACAAATTAAAGAGCATATATACTAGGCTATATTGTAAAAACTAACCAGGGTTAGGCCAAGTGTTTGGACTATAGAATGGTTTATCCCCTAGGGGATCATCGTTAGGACCTTCGATTCCAATGAAAAAACACTCCTTGTAGTCCCCTAAAACCCATTGGGTTACAACAAAGATTGAGATCATAGTAACAATGCTTGTTGACTAAGCAAGTAAACTAACCGTGGACTTGATTCTCAGGATCCAAGGTTTGATCTAGGACAGGTGAATAGCCTCGATTCTTTTCGTTTCTCAAGACTTTCATCTTCTCCTCCAAAGGAAGAGCGAAGAATCTCTTGCTCTGCTCGAAAGCCTCGTCTTTTAGTTTCTCACTTAAACCATGATTTATGACATAGAAAAATCCAGAATCCAGACATGCCTAGAACAAGATTCACACATTTAATTCACACCGTAAGGCATATTAATTTCATGTCAGAATAAAAAGATGATGAGACCTGCTTAAGCAAAAGTGCTGATTGATGAAGATCAGAGCTGGCGAGATCTATGCAAGCAAGGGAAGAAACTTTGATCATCGAAGCCTCCTTCTCAGCTCTCTTCTCCATCTCTCTCGCTCACTCTCTGTGTTGACTTTATCCTCTGTTTTGATTTCATCCCATGATATATACCACTAGCCACTAGTCATGTGACTTTCTCCGGGTTGGGTAATTAACCTCATATTATTAAATGGTTTGTTATAGTACATTCAAAATATTATTTAGTTAATGCCGTCCAAAAAAAATTAAACGATTAAAAAAAGGTTTTACATTACTCCTTTATTAATTTTAAGTTGAGAGATTAATATTGTATTATTTTGGTTATATTTTCCCCTAAATTGCGACTACAACAAATGTTAATAACATAATTAACAATCATATATTAAAATGGGTAAAATATTATCAGGTGGTTTTGGGTTTGGACAAGGTATCCGAAGTAGTCACTGAAGCAATGTTTCTACTTCCTCCAACCTATACTAAAAATTGCTTCAAGGTCACTTGAGAGCTATGTTATCTCCGTGGTGTTGGTTGCATCGTGTCCATGATTGGGAATTTGTAATAATTCTTCTCTTCTTGGTGTGGTTTTATTGATGGATGTTGTCATACGTTGGAGTGAAAATCCAATGTTGCCTAGGATGTTTGATACAGGATATCAGTTGCTACCATGACACTTTCACTCCTGGAATTATCAGCTATGTCAATGGTCGAAAACTCGAAATGAGTCAGGTTATTTACGAACCTGGAAGCTACTCAATCGACCGAGTGTAAAATCAAACTATATTGGAAAAGATTGTTGATATTCCCTAAAACCATGAGATGCTCTTTGTAGCATCATTAACTTCATTTTTATACCAAAATTTATCTTTAAACTCTTTTAAGGAGATTTTGTTTTATTTTTCAACATACAAGGCTGTATCCTGGAGCTTTATTGCTAGAACCACTCTCTTTCATAAGCTTTCTAGTCTTCAAAGCACTGTCCCATTCTCCAGTTGCTGCATACACACTAGCCAAATTGATATAGTTGACCGGTTTCTTTGGTTCCATACACAGCAGCTGTGCGGCTGCTACTTCACTGAGCTCCACATTCCCATGGCGCCTGCACGCATCAAGAAAAGCCCCCCATGTTGATGAGCCTGTAATGCCCATTTTACTTCTTATCAATTCATAAGCTTCTTCCAAGAAGCCACCGCGTGCAAGCATATCTATGATGCAAGATAAGTGCTCTTCTCGAGCTTCAATACCGTGCCTGTTGATCATTGTATTGAAAATCTTCCAACCCAGTTCAATTCTTCCTGTGTGGCTACAAGAAGAGAGGAGAGAAAGAAACGTGACGTCGTTTGGTTTGATCCCTTTTTGCTCCATTCTGTTATGAAGATCAATTGCTTTCTCAATATGTCCATGTCTCCCATATCCTGCAATCAAAGAGGTCCATGATTTCACATCTTTCTCTTCCATTTCATCAAAAGCAAGGACTGCATCATCAACTTCGCCAGACTTTGCATACATATCGATCAGCGTGTTACCCAATGCAACATCAAATCTGATTTGGGATTTTAACGTGAAAGCATGGATCTGTCTTCCAGTGGTTATCGATGCGATGTTGGTGCAAATTCTAAGCATTGAGGATACTATAACTTCGTCCATCCTTGTTTCCTGATGTATCATCTCTTTGAAGATATCAAAGGCATCACTTGAGCAGTTGGTCTGCTGCGTAAAACCTGTAATTAGAGCAGTGCAAGAGATTAAGTCCCTCTTTTCCATGTGCTTGTGCAATTTCCAAGCATTGGCAAGGCTACCACACTTCACATACGCGTCAATCAGAGCCCTGATTAGTGCATTTGATCTCCCATAACCCAGAGTGACCGCTAATCTGTGTAATTCACGGACTATCTCAAGAGACTTTACTTCAATACAAGCTCTCAAGAGGCTCCCAAAGGTAAAGCAGTCTGGCTTCTTCCCTGAAACAGGAAAGCACAAGAAACTATTTAACCAAATGCATTCACAAAATTCTGAAATATGCTGGACAAATAGAATACAGTACATTACCTTCCAAGAGCATTAAATGAAACAGATTAAACGAAGTATTTGCACAGGAACTGCGGGTGTATCCATCGATCATTACATTCCAAGAAACCAAATCCCTTTTTCCCATTAAATCAAACAGAAGACGAGCATCCTCCATTTGTCCACACCTAGCGTAAAGACAAAGTAACGCACTCCTTACAACTAAGTTCCTAGCAAATATCCCTTTCTCCACACAACCTTGTATCTGCATCCCTTCTTTCAGACATCCCAAATCCTTACACGACTTCAAAACACTCCCGTATGTAAACCTATTAGCTCTAACATCATCCTGGTGCATCTTTTTGAACCACAGCAACGCATTTCGTGGATATGTGCATCGAGAATATCCCGAGATCATAACTGTCCAAGAAACCACATCTCTTTTAGGAATTCCATCGAACAGTTTACGTGCGTCTTCAACATTTCCTTGTTCTGCATACAAGTTCATCAACCCGTTGTTCAACTGAAGATTTGCGCCAAACCCATTTGTCACGGAGTTCCCATGGATCAACACAACATGTTTCTCTACATTTTGGTCGCTGCATAATCTAAGAGCTTTGAGCATTAACAAGTAGCGTTTCGAAACAACCAGGTTCTCACCAGAGGCAGCTAACATTATCCACCACCAACCACAAACTGGAAGCAATATGATCCCAATTCAACAGACAAAGTGTATCCTTTATTCATTATTGTCAATCTTGAAGAACTGAGAAAAAAACAAAGCTTTTGTGGTAAATCTTCAAAATTTTATCCAAAAATACAAGCATTGGTCAAATGCTTACACAAATTTCGTTTGGGTCATCCCAAGAACTTTAGTTGTATATAAAGGATACAAAATTTTCCCGCTTCAGATAGTGATTCTCACATCTCTATATATGTACATTAAAGAATTAGCTGCTTCACTCCACTTCACTTCTTTTTTCTTCCTGGTATTAAGAGTATGAATTTTAGATTTGGGTTCGTAATTTCGCCATTAAGCTTTGCAAGCTCTCAAGTTTCTGCTTGAGGTCGTTGACGTGCTTTGTCGAAGATTCTGAATCACTGAGATCAGAGATTAAAGCTGAACACTTGGCCTCTAACTCCGTCGACGCTTCTTCAATGGAAGAAATGGTAGATTCCAGGTTTGTACGTAAAGTAATTTCTCTCATTGAATCTGCTGATGCAGCAAAAGGTGAGATTTTGGGAGTACCCACTCTGCTCGCCTTTGGAGAGAACATCTTGTCAAAACCTTCACTTCCTGCATCATCATTCGATTTGTTCAAGAACTGAAGAAAGTTGAAACTAGTAACTAAAATAAGAGCAAAGGTGTTTAAGACAAGTGTACCGAGGTTGCTTAGTTGATTTAGAGCAGCCTGGCCAACAGAGTCTTCCAGCTTCAGCACACGTAGAACCCCTGCAACTATCCTTCCCATTGCATCAACTTCAGATTTGCACAAGAATGTCAGATGTTGCAACTCATCCTTTGTAACAATTGCCTCAACCTGCGGCACAAAGAACAAAATTGGGCAAAGTCATTTACATAACAAAAGCTACTTTCAGAAAAGGAAGAAAACAAAGAGCTATGAGCTCAGCTTCACTTACAGGTTGCTTAACAGAAAATTTCACACTTTCTGCCACCCAGTTCAATGAGTCATCATGAGCAGATTTGTCTTCGGATGCCACAATGTTAGCTTCGATGTTTACCCCTCCAGGAAGATGACCATTTTCATGAACTCCATTTGTAGGCAAATCAATACATGAACTGGTCCCTTTCTGCATTTGAGGCTTCAATATCTGTAGACCTTCGACACCGACCTATGATGCATTCCCCGGGGGTTTTTTGCAAGAAAAAAAAAACGTCAGTAGCATTCAAGAATGTAGTTCTGAAGAAACAACGTTTGGAAGATGAAGGCTGAGAGTTATATATGTATTTTTTAAGATGACCAAACTGTCCTTCAAAATGAATTGGTTATCATAAGATGTACAGATCCTTACAATAATTGAGTCCACAGGATACTTGTGAGCACTACGCTGTTTTTCTGTCCCGTTTGAATCCACTTGCTTAGGTGTACTCTTGGCCATTACTCGGAAATTACGGAAATTTGTGTGCCAACACCTTTCTTCTCTCCCAATATTTTCATTATCGTTAGACCACCACCTTTCTGCCTCTCCTTCTCTACCCTCCAAAGCAAACAACCAGTCTCTAAACTCAATGGAGACATCAATGTCATCTGGCCCTCCTAAATGTGGGAGGCCATCTTCATTCCAATGTCCTGGAGTTCCATCTAGATGCATATACCAGCAACAATAGTTAGCGAGAAGTAAACACAAACAATCTAAAAATAGGATAAAACTCTACGGGATTCTTTTGCATGAACCATAAGAAACAGAAACAATTAAGATGTTTATTTTAGTACCCTGTTTCCTGTCATCAACTATAGATGCTTTGAAAAGCTTCGACAAAGGTCCAGAAGATAAATGCTCTAATCCTCTTGACAGACCCTCTCCTGGACCACCATCATGATTTAGAATTCCAAATCGGTGTAATAGAGCTTCAGTGTAGCCCATTCCTCCTCCTAGACGTACGCCTGAAATACAAGCCACAATGCTTAAACTGTGGCATTCCATATCCTTTTCACTGAGGGGAATCACATTTGTTACGCTTATGTCAACAAATGGTGTCACAAGAGTGCTGCCACTATGCCCATCATGTCTTCCGTTGACAATCCAAAAGACACGCCTCAGTGGTATAGACCCATTACAGCTAACTAAGCGACCACTGCAGCTATTCTCATGCTCATGTTGTACATCAGTATCTACGCAATCAACCTCAATACTTTCCCAGCATATGTTGGAGGATACTGCAATAGCACCGCCAAGGGTTCTATGAGTTACCTTCACAAAAAGATCATTGCCAAGAAACTGAACAAGTGGCACGTCCTGAGTACTAGTAAAGGAAGACTCGAGAAACTTGAGCTGCAGATCCTTCAGAGCCAGCTTTACAGCAGTATCACTAGGAACCTTCTCTAACAATCCTCCAGTCAAAGAGACAGTATTCTGACGTTTGCTTTCTTTAACAATCGAAATCTTTTCGCTAACCTTACCAAAGTAAGAATAGAGATCAAGAACAAAAAATAACTGCTCCACTGAAGCATGCGAAATATATTGCTCACAAGCAACTCCTATGCGAACAATACCACCAGGAGGAGGAATAGTTATAAGTGGTTTTCCATCCGCAGATACCATAGCAACTTCTATAGACACATCTTTTCCTTCAACACAATTCCACAAACCCATTTCCAGACCAGAAGTGCCCTGAAGTTCAGTTGAGTTTGGGGTTGTTTCCAAAGCCAAACTAAAAAGTGCGGCTCCAGCTGTCCATTTCTTTTGGCTGGCGTCAATAGGCTGTCCCGGCCATAAACAGAAGCAAGCAGGATCTTTCTCCAAATTTAGTAGCTGAACTTTTAGGGTAGGTGACTCGGCAAAAGATAAATTTTCAATATGAAGCCTTGCTCCAGCGAAGACTTTTTTTGTGGAAAGGTCCCCTTTGATTTGTGAATCTTCTAAGTTACTCATATCTAGTGGAACAGAAACATCTAACTCCTTGAGGGTGAAAAGAAGAGAATTAACTGAGTCATCAGGCAAAACATCACCGGGATTCACAACAATGCCATCAGCTAGGAAAGAAGAAATCCTTAAACAAGCTTCTTCCTGAAGATGCACCTGGGAAAGTATATAGGAAGAAAATGGTGAAGAATTGTTAAAGGGAGATAAACTTTATTTGCCTTGATTTACAAAAACATACCATGAGTGGTTGGCACTGGATAACTGTCTTTACGAAAAAGTGTGGGGGTTTTGGGGATGGCTTGACTTGAAGAGAGTGTAAGGATATCAAGGGTGCATCCTGAACTAATTGCCAAGGCCCGCTGTCCAATGGATATATAAGAGGGCAAAAGTTCTTGGCTGCCCAAAATATTTGAAAGGGTAACAAATCAGCGTAAAGTTGTTTCAAAATAATATATTTTGCAAAATACGGTCT
Organism: Odontarrhena argentea; assembly: GCA_900406245.1. Lineage (NCBI taxonomy): Eukaryota > Viridiplantae > Streptophyta > Magnoliopsida > Brassicales > Brassicaceae > Odontarrhena > Odontarrhena argentea. The sequence goes on from OVAF01000847.1 coordinate 22,325, forward strand.
AAAATTATTAATACCAAAATTGGGAATTGCAAGCTCTTCGGGAACAGCTTTCATAGCTGGTTGGACAAGAGCACAAGGAGAGCGCGAGAAGGCATCCCTGAATTGCAACATGAGACCGTATACAAGGAATTAAAATTCAAAGTTGTGAACCAAGCAATAGTGCACTTAACCAGAAAATGCATGTGAAACTAGGATATGAAAAAGGAAAAAGGGCTAGCTTCAAAACAACAACATAAACAGAACACTCCACAACATGTAAACTATTTGAAGCTTTCCACAAATAGATATATAAATATATAAATACCAAATATCATACACTATCAACCGAGTTTTTGACTTATGCATCTGCAAAATAGTAATAACAAAGGGCAAACGGATAAGGTCTGAAAAAATACATCAAAAACGAAGTTCTTGAGAATGTAGAAAGGTAAATAGCAGAAAAAAAAAAAAAAACATTATATTCTAAAGATCGACAGTAAATACAAAATTCTCAGAGATTATCATACTAAAACGCAATGAAGAAAGTATTGATGTGATGACATAGTTTAAACTTTTAGAGAATGCTATAGACAGATTAGTCTAATCAAGGTTTNTATTCACCTTAAAAATAGCCCACCGATCAAAATCTTGGTTAAATAGTTAGCTGATTCTCCATCCGAAACACAGGCCTGCAAATATATATATGCCTACTGATGTCAGGTTTCAAAGCCATAAAACAAAATATTATTCCTTAAGATGCTCAGAGTACTGAAGTGCTTTGGAAATTTATGAGGGTAATAAAAGTTCTGGTGACATTAACATCACCGGGAAGAGATATATAGAGTATTGGGAAATTGAGTTAATGG
>OVAF01000848.1:10795-23641 GCA_900406245.1 Odontarrhena argentea
GCTTAAGTATATATTATGAAGGGTTAGATAAACTATCTTTGTCAATATGTGAGTGACAGCGATAACTTATTAAATTCCTGTCATTAATATAACGTACATCACCATTAAACCGGAATTTTATTACTAATATCTTGGCTAATCTTAGACCAAATGTATAAATAAATCTACAAAGCCAAACCGGTGCCCTGCGATTTGGTTAATGTTTGAGCAAGCAAAACCGGTTCACCTACCCGGGGAAACAGAAAACAAAAAACATCAAGCTCGGTTATGAGCAAGTCCACGAAACCAAGACCGCAGAGTAAAACTTTTTCATAACACTTAATCAAACTTTTAGCAATTGTAGTTTCTTAAGAGGACCCACAAAAGTATCTGAATTCACAATCCTAAATTAAGGTTTTGGATGTACTTTTTCACAAACGAGCCAAACCCTTCAAAAAGATCCATAGCCATATATTTCTTGAGCCCCAAGTCTCTGTTTGCTGGGTTATATCCGACGAGTGTGATTCTCCTTTTCATCTGAACCACTTGCTCTACCAGAATTGCTCTGCCCAAATCCAGCTGAATCGGCACCACTTTGATCAGCGTTTCTTTCTCTCAGCAAGTTGCTGCTATTGGAAGACGCTGATCTCATTGCCCTTGGTAGCTTGAGTTTAATGTTATTCGACTCTCCTGACTCGCTATTTTCTGGCTTTCTCGATGTTTCCAACTCCGAATTGACTGGATTAGCTTCTTCCTGAGAAGCAGCTGGTGCTGTTGGTGTTGGTACGGGAACAAGCTGAATAACGGGCTTCTTCCATTTCTTTCTTTGGCTTGGCCTTGGCGCATTCGATTTACCCTGAAACCAATTTGATCAAATAAGGATCCCTGTTGTTTCCTACATGAACCTATTCATTACAGATATGTAGAAATGATCGACTGAAATGTAAAACTCTGTAGCAATTTACCGTTGTGTTTCCTATGTCTGATAGAGGTTTTCTTCTTTTGGTTCTTTCACCATCATTAGTCGTCTCCTCCACTGGCTTGTGAGCAAGAGCGTTTTGTAGCAGCATAGCACCACGTGAAGCAAGTTCTTTGTCCTTTTCGTCAGATTCCTGCGAATCCTCACCGTTTTCCAATGCCTCTATATCCAAGATAGAATTTTTCTGCTTTCCATCTGTGCTTCTGTTGGAGCATTTTACTTCAGAGCATCCGCATGATGGACCACAAGATCCCTTCGTGGCTCGACATTGACACTTCATAGTCTTGCACGAAGAGTTTTTGCTGCATGTGCAACACACATCAGACGATGATGTGGCTTTAATTGCATCATCTGAAGGAGCATCCGAGTTCTCTTCATATGAACGCCTCAACACTACACTCGAGCGACGTCTACCCACTTTGAAGTTTCTTTTCCTGTTCAGCTTTTTAACTGTTTCCTGTTCCGATTCATGATCTGGTTCATGTTCGGGTTTCCATTCATCATCGAGATCAGGATCTTCTCGGTCATGGTCTGAGTCCTCAAGATTAGCAACCGAGTCTTCAGAATCAGAGGTATCCATGTCCTCAAGAACAACAACGGAGTTTCGGGTTTCCTGCTTTTGCAACCCATGACCGTTGTTTAGGTTCTCCTCCGCAGACCACTTCTTTTTTGATGCAGAGATCTGTCAAATGGAGTATAAAGGGATTACTGATATGCTAAATATCAGCTAAAAGGATAAAACACTAATTTTCAGATGAAACAAGAGTAGTAGAAGGCATTTCTCCCAACCTGTGTTTTCTCCTTTTGCTGGAGTCTTGCTTTTTCAATCTCCAAGTGCCTAACATAACTGCTAAACTTTACGATTTTTTCTTTCAGGTCTCTTATAAGGACATCCTTTTCTCTGCAGTCCGCCTCTTTATCTCGGGCTAGACACCTATAAAATAAAACAATAGACGGAAAGAAGAATACAGGATGAGTTGATAGTGATCCTTAAAGAAGCAATAACTTATTAGAAAAAAGTTTCCGTCCCTAAGTGAGGTTCTACCTCGCAGTTGATGCCAAATTGAACAGATAGTTCATGATACTCTTCGCATCACCTAGTATTCGAACTTGGTTCCACCTTCCTCTTCCACCAAATACACGCTCGCGTTCCTCTGCTTCAGATAACTGTGATGCCATGGAGACGAGGGTGTTTGAAGAAGTAGCAAGCATATTCTCCAGAGCAAAAATCCTTGAGTTTCTTGCACCCGGAGACATGGTGTCAGCATTAACACTGCTTTGGCCACAAAAGACATAATTGCTCATTATATTTTCCATTATAAATTGATACTCGCTGATGCAAAATCTGTTTTGTCCAGAGCACTCACCCTATTTTGGCATTCTTGAGCAACTCGTTTTCTTCCCTTAGCCTTGCAACTTCCTTGGCCATTCTTGCTCTCCTGAATTGTAGAAAGTTAGTGTTATTGAGACAGTTTAATAGAAATCACAGAAAGCTTCTGTTCAGGACATGAAGAAGCTATGAAACAAAATAAATAGATGACATACTCTTCCATTTGCCTCTCATATTCAGAACGCACTTCGTGAATCCGAACAGTAAATTCAATTTCATGCTCAATGGCTTGCATCAATGCCTGCAAATGAAACAATTTTGAAGGAAGAAAATTTACAAGCCTGGAAACACAATCACCCAACTCCCCAAATGTAGTCAATAACTGGAAAACCAAAGCATCAATTTCATAGATTTTGGTGGTTTTACCTGAGTTCCAGGACCATTACCACTTGCCCCACCTGCATAAATGATAGGATACACAATTAATAGTTTATACCAGGCATACAAGCAAGCAAAGGTGACCGTACTCAATCATGTATACAAATAAACTCACTCAATGCCTCACGTGTAGATGCCTTTCTAGTTTCTAAAAGCTCTTTGAGTCGTTTTGTCGCCTGAGATGCCTCTTCTGTCTTTCTTTGCAAAACCTGTTAAAATTCCAGACTTTGAGCGGCCATAACAAAAGAAAATTCTGAAACCAATGGCCTGGAAGTTTATAAGACAGTCCTCACCAGCTTCTGTTTTTGATTCAAAGCCATGAGTTTGTGCATCTCATACTCATTTCTTCTTCCCTCTTTTTTGAGCTGGTCACAATGTAATATACAATTTAATGAATGGTTTACAAGCACTGGTCATATTTGAATATAAGTGACTAATGACAAAGAAAATAACACTAGTCTAACTAGTTCAGTAATGGAGCAAGAGAGAGGAACACGGAATAACTAATAAATCAGGAAGATTATTAATGGCTACAATGTGAAGAATCACATATACCTGCATGACTTCCTTCTCTCTCGAAGCCTTCCAAGCCCTGAACTGTTCTGACTCTTGCTTAATCTTTTGCTGTAATTGCACCTGAAATATAGAATCAAAGCAGATTAGTATAGTTAAGAAATACAATCAAGAACATATTATGGAGTCTTGAATAGAGGTTACTTGGTCTCGAATAGAAATCACTGGATAAAAAGTACCTTTTGGGACCTAATTCTGTGTATCTCATCCTGCAGTTTTCTAGCCGCATCATCACTCTTTTGCTTTTGCCTCAAAAGAGTAGCTTGAGCATCTTGTTTCTTCTTTAACTCAGAAACCTAAATAAACACAATTTTAATAATTATATGTAAAACACAAGTATAACTGATAAAATGGTAAAATAAAAATGGGAGATACCTGTGTTTCAAGCGTATTTAATTTCTGAAGATAATCTTCCTTCAGTTTCTGGGCACCATCTCCTGGGACAGATGGTATGCTAGCAAGGTTCTGTCTCAAACCTTCGATTTCTCTCTGCATGCATATTTGATTTAACCAAGGCTAGATCCATATGTTCTGTTAAAATACAATATAAACCAAAAAACCCTAACCTGCAAGGCTCTTTTTTCTTGTTCTAGTTCATGAACTTTTTTCTCATAGTGTTGTTTAAGAACAGATGTACCACCACTTGAGTAACGCTTCATTTCAGCCTTCACAAATATGTTTGAAGTTTACACATATAATCTTACGGAAATAAATGAAAACCTAAAAAGANTTGTTCTAGTTCATGAACTTTTTTCTCATAGTGTTGTTTAAGAACAGATGTACCACCACTTGAGTAACGCTTCATTTCAGCCTTCACGAAATATGTTTGAAGTTTACACATATAATCTTACGGAAATAAATGAAAACCTAAAAAGAGGGCACTCCAAAAATAAGAATAGTACCTCCTTTTCTTCAAGTCTCTTATCCAATTCCTTTAGCTCCATATCTAACTTTTCTTGAAGTGAGCAATGTTCAAGCTCCTTTTCTTGAATTTCAATTTCATCTGCATATAAGGTAAAGCTACTCATACAGAGTCCTAAAGAAAAAAATTATCTCACATTATGATTTTTTTTTTCTAGAATCTACACATTTAAGGCTTCTGCTTCATTCTGAAAGGAACGCAATAGTTGAGGTACCAACCTGTGACATCAGTCATTTTGTCTTCACAATCTGACGACTCATTAGATGAGGGGAACAAGACATTATTCGACCGGGGCCCATCTTCATAGGAATCAGTAGAATCTGAATATTGGCAGTTACTGGATTTCTTCAAGCTTTTCATATGCAACAGTTCTCCTTCTAGCTCTTGAATTCTCGAAACATACTTTTTCATTAAACCAACATCCTGAAATATTAAACACTTCAGCGAAAAAAGATCACTTGGTCATAGACTTCAACTAAGGATTCATAAAGGCCACCCCACCTCATTTTGGCAGGATTCAATCTCATCCAAGGATTTACCATTGCGAACAGCTTCAATTGTCATTATTAGTTTGTCCTTTTCAATCTAAACGGATGAAAACAAAGTGTTAAATGCTAGATCTCATATGAGTTGATGTATTAAAAAGAATGAGAAAAGAAGAAAAACCTGAGCATCGTAAGCACTCTTTGAGTAATGCTCACAGGCGACTCTTCGTTCTCTGAGTTCATTTTGTAGCTCACGGTTGCTTGCCTCGAGCAGTGATACTTTATGCTTGAGAATCTAACAGAGAAATTAAGTATTAGAATCGTGTAACTAGCAGCAAATGTAAAGGTATGTCTTAGATCAGATTGTATACCTGGAGCTCATCAAAATCACCACTGCCACCACGATAAAACAGGAGTTCTGACTGCAACTGCTCAATTTGACTTCGCATTCTTTGCATTTGTGCGGTTGCTGGGTCTCGATTGATCTGTTTATTGCACAGAACGACAAGTCAGTAAGGTCACAAAAATAAAACACCACAGAAAAATCATGGTTATAAGTAAGAACAAAAATAAACGCACCACTGCTTTGTTTTGAATATTACGTGCACGATTCGCATACTTCAGTGTATTTAGTGTCTCCTCAGCATTTGTATCAGCTGGACTTACACAAGCTGCATCATCCAGAGATATCAAAAATTACGTGAAGACTAAAAATTTATGCTTGAATAAAAAATGAATGTTCAAAAAATCTATTAAACCAGAAAGCCATACCAATCATCACGGTCTTGCTATTGCCACCAAGGGAATCCTAAATTACAGGTAACTACCATTAGGTTTTGTTCTTCAATACTAAGAAGGTACAATTTGATTGACAAGGTGTGTTTGTATATATAAGAGAAACAAAAAGAGCTGTAATACCTGAAGCAAACGAGTTAACTTGCTGTCACGATAAGGAACGTGACCTCCTTCCTTTCTCTTCTTCTCATCTCCCAGTGCACTGATTACGTTTCCCAGCGCTAGTAGACCCTTGTTGATGTGGATTCCTGTGAAATTATATAGAGAAAAAATCTCCCAGCTTAGTCATTCATCTCTCTTAACAAAAACCATTGAGCAAAAAGATAGGGATAGGTATGATTGAACCTTCTTTCAAGCGCATCCCATCTGCTCCTGTTCGTTTTGCACGTTCTGACCCTGCTAAGTCAACCAAATGAAGCTTTGCACATAATATATCTTCACCAGCATCTTCAGTTGTTGTGGATGAACAGCTGGAACTTTTCTTTTGTTCCAGAGTGATTGTGAAGATTGCATGGGACCGACTAAAAACCAGCAAACACTACGTTAGCAACTTCATATAGATCTGATCTAATACTGAAATATTATATTTACTTATGCGTATTCATACATAATTCAAGTAAGAACCAAGTTAACAGACTGAATTCTACTGAACCATTTCAAATTATTGATTCACCTTGACTGGCTATTCATATTAGTGCTGCCAGTGGCACGAGACAAAGAACCTCTTGCTAGATACGAGCCCATCTCCTCTTTTGTTTTCACTTCCGCCTCAGTAACACCAGCCAAAGTTATTCCTCCACTAGCAGTTTCTCTTATTTGAATTGGAGGTCTTGAAAGGGCAACGTGCTTTGCCTGAACTCCACCATCATTTTTCAGCAGGGCAGATGAATTTGAGTCTAGCAAATCGTAAACTTCTTCCTTAAATATCTGCATTTCAGAAGGTCTCTATCAGAAACAGAAATATACAAATCTAGTCTCAAACAACAAGACCAGTAGATGCTCTTACCTCAATAAAAGACACCCTTATCAACAATTCAGTTGAATCTTTAGTTGTCTCCACTCTTCTGAATATATCTTCCATAACTTTTGGTATAATGCCACCATTAGTTCCATCTCCGCTATAATTAGTCCCCATCGTATAAGTCTTCCCTGAACCAGTCTTCAATAACAACAAAGAAACAATGAATTTGATGCATCAAACAAAAAAAGTCATAAAGCTCTAAAGAAATTGCAGCGTAAGAAAAATAAGAGAAATCAAACCTGGCCATAAGCTAGAACTGTAGCATTGTAACCTTTAAACAATGCATCCACAAGCGGAGCTACACAATGATCGTAGATCTCCAAACAAGGATACCCAGCATTTCCAAATACAAAATCATAGGTAAATGTATGGGAACCTATGTGAACCTGTCATTTCAGAAAAAGAAGAAACATCAATTACTAAGAAGAAACTTCAAAAATTCGAATCCTTAACACGAATCATACACCTTAAAATTTGAGAATTGAACCAATCTGCTATATCTGAGAATGACCCATAACAAATTACCCAGAAATTTGGGGAAAGAAAACGCGAAATTTACAAAACCCTTGTGATTGAAATACCTGCGGCTGAGCAACGGTGATACAATCTGTGCACCCGTTTAGAAGCTCCGGCGTAATCAACGGCCGGATATTGACGGCAACCCTAACGCACTCTGTGCTCTCCATCTCCAACGACGATCCTACCCAAAATCTACCAGTCAACACACACCAAAGCTAGATCCGAATCCAGGAACAACAGAGAGATTTCAGGAAAATTTCTCAAGCTGAGAATATTTCTGCGAAATGCGAAACGCTGGAGAGAGATTTTCAAATTTTGAAGAGAGACGAAAGAGAGAGAAGTTTATGAGAGGTTGATAATAATAAGAAAAATTAATAAAAAGGCAAAATTAAAATAATATTCTGTTTATGTTGATTGACCCGCCGCTCAGGTCCGAATTCAAATTTCTTTTGCGACCGTTACGCACGTGATTATAACACGTGACCACTTGAAATTTTTATGGACCCATTAATCATATAATCATGTAAAAGCCCAATAGGCCCATATCGATGATCGTTTCTCTGAAGAAGACGATGGTTTACAGAAAGTTCTGAAAATGGGGACTCTATAAACTTGTTAAGAGAAAAAGTTTTAGGGGTTTTGAGAGGTAAGTAATGGAGAATAATGGCGGTTTGGAGCAGGTTTTGCAAGAAGGGAATATTTATAGACAGCTTAATGCTCTTATTGTAGCTCATCTTCGTCACCACAATCTCTCACAGGTATGTCTTTCCTTGCTCTATTTCGTTTCCAATTTTGCAATTGGGATTCTGGGTTTATCTAGTTTCGAATTGGGTTTTGTATGTTAAGTGAAATTTTGGAATTAGTTTATATATATAGTTTGTTTAGATTGAAATTAGCTGAAACTTCAGTAGTTCGGATCAGTGGCTTTAGAAGAGTAGTTTAGTGCTCAAGTTTGGGGTATTCTTACTGTTCAATTTGGTTAAAGTTTTGATTTTGATATCGAACGTTTAGGCTGCTAGTGCAGTTGCTTCAGCTACAATGACACCATTAGATGTTGAAGCTCCTCCGAATCGTCTTTTGGAGCTTGTTGCAAAGGTTAATGTTCTTTCCTGTTTACCACATTTTGATGTTTTGGGAATGTTATGAGAGACTTTCTATTTGTCCTCTGGGACTATTTTAGAAGGGTTTGGGTTCTGAGATTAGAACAGGGTCTTGCAGCGGAGAACAACGGGACATTGAGAGGCGTTTCTTCATCTGTCTTGTTACCTTTGTCTTATGGATCAGTCAATACTCCTCGAACAGCTTCTATAGACTTTAGGTGATGTCCCATTTTCTTCAACGAGAGTAACACATTTTTATTGTTTCTTAAGAGATGAATTAAAATGGAGAAATCATCCTAACAAATGATTAGTCTTTGTCCAAATAGTGCTACTCATGTGAAGGGATCATCAAAGGCTTTACCTAAGCATGAATCGAAGCAGCTTTCAGAGCACAAGGTATGATAAGCTAATGTCTCGTTAGACACAATTTTGTCTATCCCTTATAAATTTTTTCTTTAAGCATTTTGATTTTGGCTGATAACGTATGAATCATTTTAGAGTGTTGTTAGGTGTGCAAGATTTAGTCCAGATGGAATGTATTTTGCAACTGGCGGTGCAGATACGTCAATTAAGCTCTTTGAGGTACTAAATGTTGTTCATTATCATTATACCTACATTATTGTTTCTAAAGCATCATCATCAATTGATAGTTCTGTGGATATTCTTGGTTGTTTCTTTAAGGTGCCAAAAGTAAAGCAGATGCTTTCAGCGCCCAGTTCAGGAGATACTCAAGCTCGACCATTAATACGAACTTATTATGATCATGTTGAAGTAAGCCTTTTCCCCTTTTAAGAAGCCTTTCCACTTTTTTTTTTTNTTTTTTTTTTTATCTTTTACATCTCTTATTTATTTATTTTTTTTTACAAATATTTGCAGCCAATAAACGATCTTGATTTCCACCCTCGCAACACAATACTAGTATCTAGTGCCAAAGACAACTGTATAAAGTATCTGTTTATTCATTTCCTTTTACTCTACCTAAGTGAATTCTAGCAATGATTGCAAAACACATTTGTGTTCACCTATTTATGTGCCTTTTCCTATGACTTTGATAGGTTCTTTGACTTCTCCAAAAGTACAGCGAAACGAGCATCCAAAGTTTTTCAGGTAGAGCGCATGGTTGTTATCAGTTTCTGCCTAACTACATGGTAAAAACGACGATATGCCATTTAATCGATAACTCTAAAACTGCAGGATTCCCATAACGTGCGCTCCATATGTTTTCATCCTTCAGGAGAGTTCCTTCTTGCAGGTGTGAAACTTTTCACAAGACTAGTAATTAAGCTGTTTAATGTCCATGTGGAGACCCCATCTTGGGAACCTTTTCTCTTTGAACTCAAACAATGATTTTGAAATTTATAATTTGGCTTTGTAGGAACCGATCATCCGATTCCACATCTGTATGATGTAAACACGGCTCAGTGCTTTCTTCCTTTGAAGTCTCCAGACAATGGAGTAACAGGAGCCATTAATCAGGTACTTTAATATATTATCTGAACGATCTTAATTAAGGAGGTGTTATCGATAATTATCACTTGTAGTCATGGCTGAGTTTCTTGTTTTTCTCAGGTGCGGTATTCTTCTACGGGATCTGTCTACGTTTCAGCCTCAAAGGATGGGGCTATTCGTCTTTTTGATGGGGTGAGCGCAAAGTGTGTACGCTCCATTAGTGGTGCACACGGAAAATCAGAGGTCACAAGTGCAGTGTTCACCAGAGATCAAAGGTAGAAACTGAGAATTCACTGCTCTCTCAATCGTTCTTGACAGAACAATTGATTGATCCTATGGCTTTCAATAGGTTTGTTCTCTCGTCCGGTAAGGATTCTACGGTTAAGTTATGGGAAATAGGTTCGGGTCGAATGGTCAAGGAATACCTTGGAGCAAAGCGGGTGAAACTGCGGTCCCAGGTGAATATTTTCCTCAATCTTTTGAATCTTTTGGATCAAAAGTATATAGTATTCACTCAGTCCAACTTAATTTGAACGATCTTCACTGCGGTGTTAATGCAGGCAATCTTTAGTGACACTGAAGAGTTTGTAATGTCCATAGATGAAGCAAACAACGAGGTCGTTACATGGGATGCAAGAACTGCAGAAAAGGTTTCCAAGTGGTCTACGATCCNAATCTTCACTGCGGTGTTAATGCAGGCAATCTTTAGTGACACTGAAGAGTTTGTAATGTCCATAGATGAAGCAAACAATGAGGTCGTTACATGGGATGCAAGAACTGCAGAAAAGGTTTCCAAGTGGTCTACGATCCACAACGGTGCACCCCGCTGGATCGAGCACTCACCAGTTGAATCAGTTTTTGTGACTTGTGGAACAGACAGATCAGTGCGGTTTTGGAAGGAATCTTTCTAGTACAGAATGTACGATCAATCATAGAGTGTTTTTATTTTCTTAACATAAACCATACATGGAAATGAAATACAAAATTAGAGAAACAATCTGGAATGAGATTTGCATTATTATAAAATTATTCGGTTTGGGGACTTCTGTTGTTCATGCTGCCTTCTTGAAAACACAAGTAACCTTCCAGGTCACTGCATAAGAACCAAAAAAAAAAAGGAGCATGTGAGTTTCAAAAACCAAAATTATGGATGCAGAGACCATTTTCTTTGGAAACTTACTCATTGCTGTAGTCGTTCTCTTTTTGTCGGCGGACATAAACCTTGTTGGCCTCACATTCTTAGCCGGTCCACAGATATACTCTTGTTTAGGTGCCATGAACATGAAGTTCACCGGCATCCGAGCAGCCTTAACCCAACTACCAGCATTACCAACAACTAACTGGAATGCACTTTCTGAACCAGGTTTCAAGACACCATTTTTGCAGCAATTAGCGATCTGGCGATCAAAAGGAGTATTAGGACGCATATCGACGACTGTTGGGTTATGAGCACAGGATTGAGGGAAGTCTCCTTTGACCTTGGAACAGTTTCTATGCTCTATGGTTTGTGCACCTATCACACTCCATATTACCTCTCTCCTGGCCCATTTCCAGCTCATTTTCCATTTCCGAATCCATCGTTGTTTCTGGTGATTGTAAGCTGTAACGATAGCCTGAGACGGATACAACAATCTTGAAGTTAAAGCGAAACTCTGAGATTTGGTAAAAGAAGTAGAAGAACTTACAATGTAGCTATCAGGCATAAAGGCCTTGAGATCCCATTTGATTATGACATTTCCTTTGTTGCTGGTGAGAGCTTCTGCATATCAGAGGAGACATACAGAAGAGAAGACTAGCTTATGTTTTAGAAGAGACAAAAACAGAGAAATGAAGATGCGTGTGTAGGAAGGAGAGAGATCGACTACTTCACATATACCTGAAGAAGAAGTGAAACAGGACAATGAAACCAAGAGCAGGATGGTCACTGTAGAGAAGAGAGACTCCATTCTTGTGCTTCATGAGAGTGTTGTAAGAAGAAAGATCATATATAGTAGTGGCAAACTTTTCTTTTCTCTGAAAGTATCCACGCCAGCTCAAATTCTTTCTATGGCCCCACAATTTATAACACTAGTTGGAAACTATAAACGCGTTTCACGTGGTCATAATTTCACGGTTAGCAAGTAAATTGTCTTCATAATGTTCGTATTTAATTCAGATGATAAAAAGGGAGTAACCTGAAGTGAGACACACTTTTCAAAATGTTATCAGACATCGATACGCTTTCAGTAACGAGACATTATCATGATAGTTACCTTTCACGGTTTCACCCGGCCAACTCAATTTCGTTATTTATGAAAAAGAATAATATCATGACTAGCTAGGTTCCATTGCTCTTTCTCTCCAATTTAGGGGAGTTTTATTGGTAGAATGTGCACATCACTTTAGATTTCTTATTATCAGTTATGGAAAAAGAGTAGCCTCTTACAGCTCATCCATTGCAAATCTAATCAGCATGTACTAGTCAGTAAATCACGTCCTCAGATTTCTTTAGGTCCACAATATTTATAGCTGATTGAGGTGTGTGTATTGGTTAATGGAAGATGCAAATTTGTATTCTTCAGTCACAATGCAGTTTANGCTGATTGAGTTGTGTGTATTGGTTAATGGAAGATGCAAATTTGTATTCTTCAGTCACAATGCAGTTTAGAGGCTAGGCTTAATTTGTGATACCTGTATTTGTATCATTGGATATTCACATCCGAATTAGATATATACATCATGACATACGGTCTCAGGTGATTGATTCTTAGATGAAACAAACTATGAGGTCGTTACATGTGATGCAAGAACCGCAGAAAAGGCTGCAATAACGATAACGGTGCACCAATCTGGATTGATCAGTCTTTGTTACTTGTTGAACATACAGATCAGTTCGGTTTTGGAAGGAATCCATTATTATTAATCATAGTGTGTTTTTATTTTCTCAACATAAACCATACATGAAAATACAAAGATTACAGCAACAATTAGAATAGATTTCCATATTTGCTCAAATATTTTTTTGAGAATTTTTTTTTGGAATTGTGTTGTTCATGCTGCCTTCTTATTGAAGACGCAAGTAATGTTCCAGGTCACTGCACAAGAACAAAAAACAGAACAGGTGAGTTTTCAAAAAATTAGAATGATGGATCAAGAGAGGATTTTTTTCTTTAGACACTTACTCATGGCTTGAGTTATTCTCCTGCCGTCCTCGGTTATAAACATTGTCGGCCTCACGTTCTTAGTCGGTCCACAGATGTACTGTTGTTTAGGTGCC